>JAPYZR010005221.1:0-11098 GCA_030522945.1 Trichopria nigra
TCATTTCGAATGCCGACCAATCGGCTTCGAAGCTATACCGACAACAATCACTTCGAGATTGCGAGATGCAGGTCATGACTTTTTTATATATTGATGATTGATGATTGATTGTTTGAAAGAAGTAAATGGGATACCAGCTGACAATTGTTCAGGATTCTCGATTTATCACTGATGGTTACCCCTAGATTAACACATTCTATAACAGGTCATGAATTGTTAAAATTATTCATTGAGAACAATCCACTTAAAGTCATTGTGTCCTGGAACCGGTATAAAGAAACGACTTTTCATAAACGTGAAAGTTTGCAGAATTTTGCGGTAAAAAATACCGTACAATTGTCGATTTTGAACTGCGCTATTCTTATTTGAATAACTTTTAGACAATGAAGAGTGTGTCGTCGCGTCGACGTCAACAAAGGAAGCCCCAGCAGACGCCGGGCGAGGTCGAGAGCGACGAGAGCGAGTCTGACGCGGATCAGTTAATGAGCTCGCGCACAGAGTCTTCCAACCAACTAGACGCGGGAAAACTGAAACACAGTAAGCTTTTTCAATTGTTTCCTTATCGAGACCACTAAGAAGTATCATACCGTAGATTCATTCAAAAACTGATGTTGCGATGTCAAAAAAAAAAAATTGGAATTTATGTTCTAATATAATAAATCAGTTTTTGTTGTTGTTTTTTTTTCAGTACGGGCGGTTTCAGACTTCATTTACCACGGTACGTCGAGCACCTCGTCAGACATCTCGCCCATGTCCGAACAGAAATCACTGCCTCGAAGAGGACGTTCTAGGTAAATTGCATAGAATTAACGCACTTTTACGAATAAAGTAATAGGAAGTAGGAAGAGGAACGTGAAAACCGTAAAAACATAGTCATTTGCTACGTTACTCTTTAATGAAAAATGCCGTCAAGATAAAAAGTTTTGATTTCCGTTTTTTTTTTTTTTTTGATTTGATAAACAAAACAGAACGCCCCCTCGCGAACATACCTCGATACCATGAAGTGAACACATAATCTTTACATCGTTCTTGTTTTATTGAGAAGATGGCAAGTACCCAGCAGGAGCTCATTGCGCACGATATTGCCTCCTATGTCAATTGCGGAGACTGCTTTTGGCGGCAACAATCAACCCGGTCAGGTGGTACCACCTGGTAACGAAAGAAACGAGCGTCCGGAGCTCAGCGAAGCCGAATGCGACATCGACTCACTGAAGAAACTTAAACTCGGCTTAAGGAGTTCTCTATGGTCGAGACCTGGGGCCCAAAATCCCTCCTCCGACTACTCCATCGCCGTTTAAACTCTGACCCTCCCCTAAATCAAAGACGGAAACTGACCTCGAGGCCCAAAGTTGACGATTTCCGCCCGGGGCTAGCTTCTGTCCTCAGCTCAGCTTTACAGGGTTTCTTCTTCACGCCTATTCTGATTGACGCTTTGCCGTCAACGCAGAGCCCCTCGTCGTGTCTATCTAGATTCTATAGATTTTCGATGATTTTATTCTTTGTACTGGCGAACGAGTTCGTGACTATGAAAAATGTTGTTCTACTGATAAACAAATCTTTCGATTGATAGTTTTAAAAACTTTTAATATTTTTCAGTAAACTTATATATTTCTTCGATAAAAGGAAAATATCTCGTACTTAAAAAAAAAAAAAAAGTCGATTAACGATTGCGATTCTCATTGATTGTCATTTTATATGTTGATCAGATTTATAAGATTTTATTAATGGTCCATTAAATACGATGAATCAAAAATAACAAACTTAAAATTGATAGTGTGCCAGTATCCATGTAGAAAATCAACTCTCTACATGGATACTTTTTAGAAAAGGTAATTTGCCATTTTTTTTTTTTTTTTTTAATGAAAAACGTGTTTTGTTTGCCTTTCTTCAACCTAAAACAGAGAATGTCATTAATGTAGACCAAAAATTACTTTAAAACATCAACTATTTAATATTTTCTTAATGTGGGACTTTAATGTCAGTCGAGCAGATAATTTTTAATCTTATCTAGTTTTGGTCATGAAAATTGACTTTATTTACAAGTACGCGTATTGTCGATGCAATTGAATTTGTTAATCAATCAGCAATATTTATCAACGAATGTCGTGTGGTCTTCCACGAAATCATATCTGATATTCCGAGTAACTTGAAACCCTTCAACTGCCAAAATGTTTGTAAGATAACGAAAAATTGACATCTAACGGTAGAGGAATACGGATGCATTCGTATATATCCTGTTATCATTGTTGAGTGTTTTCAGGAGACTGCAGATAGGAAATTGTACAATTTATTCGAGAAAGTTTTATTTTCATAAATTCCGAGGTTATGTTCATTTTTATAACTGTTGAAAGCGCTCATTCACATTAGAGCGTCGTATAAGAAGCTCCGTGATTGGTCTTCGTTCGCGATTCGTCGCTTGTGAATGCACCATATAATAATGTTGTCGCGCGAAGATATATACAGCCACAGATTCTATACGTGCCAAGTTTCAGATTCGCATAGGTTTATAATGTAGATGGGCATTATACTTCGGGATGCGGAATGAATGAAATGATGACAAAATATCGTTCGCTAACAAAAAATACAAAAAACAAGAACCTTTTCAAAATGGCGCAAATATCAGACATATTATTCGTTATAACGCACTGCCTGCGGGTTGCTCTTTTTTAAATGTCTATTAGAATTAACTGCGATTTGTATATCGGGTATACCTGTATAGTTGAGTAGATATAGTTTTATCGTATAGTACGATTACAACTGCGGAGATTTTCCATTTTGTGAAACTTTTATTGCAGTATAATGTTTACGAACATATTAATTTTTTATATATACTTGCGTGTTTGTATTTAAAGACGTAATCCTTGAATTTACGATTTTTCGTCTTCTTCCTGTTTCCACCAATAATGTTATCTTTCTGAATATATAATCATCTCATTAATGTATGTCGCGTTGCACACGGTTGTTCGACAACTAACGTGCGATATTTCTCTTTCATAATCACTAAAGAATTTTAACTAGGTACGGTAGAATTTACAAAAATTCTTTTCGTCGAATATATTATACGATTTTTTGTAAAGTCTATTGTTTCCTATCTTGACTAGAATGTAAAACTCTTTTAATAATCCATTATCGTTGTTTCTTTCATTACATACGCATGTATTTCATATAATTTATTCAAAATTCATTTATTTATAAGAATGTTTCCTGTCGATAAAAGTAAAATAAACGCAAATTTTAACCTTAGACTGATACGAAAAATTCTTTTGGAAATCGTGAAAATTTGATTTTTTACGCAGGAAAACATTTTCCCATACAATTTATATACTCAATGCTAAATCTGATGACAAAACATACTGATAACGAAAATTAAATTCAAGGATTCGTCGTTTGGGTCCCATCCACTGAGCCGACGAAGGGAGGAAAAGACACGACGAGGCTGTGCGCTTGCGCGCTCGCGAGTGCGAGCGAGAGAGGAAGATAGAGAGAGAGGGGGGTTACGGAAAATAACAATAAATGAAAGAAAAAAATAAAAGTAAAATAAAATAACGCGCATACCACCCGACATATTGCTCGCAGACCCATTCGAGACCAAAGACTTAAATGCGCGTCGTGCTCTCTGACGTAAAATCAGCTTGAAATGTACAGAGGAATAATTGATCGTGAACTGATGTCAAAAGATCGAATTCGATATAGAGACTCGAGAGAGAGAGAGAGAGAGAGAGAGAGAGAGAGAGAGAAAAGGGTACATAATATATACTATATCGTCAAGAATCGAGCACTCGAATTCGCGAATTTTATTTGTTAGTATTTAAGTCGATTGGTGATGGTTGACAAGTGTTAAAAGAGGCGAATAAGAAAACAGAGAGTCGATTTTTACGTCGGTTATAAATATAATGACGAACCTTAACGTTGGGCTCCGTTGCATTGTAAAGTTTATAATACTTATGAATATAGACGTTTATTACTTTAAGTCCCCTACGAATCACCGATTGGAAAAAAGTTATCGTCCGACTTTTCCCGGGGAAAATAAATCGCCGAGATTCGTGATCGATAATCGAGGATTATAAAAGATCGATAATCGAAATGCGACACCTCGACGCATGAAACGTGGAAAATGATTGACTCGAATCTTTTTTTGCGTTCGGTGTCTCCGTTATTGTCTCCCAATAAGACTTCTGTAAGTAGAACTTGGAGGGAATATTGCTCGGAAAGGAATTCAAGGCCGCATCTTTTTTGCGACTTTATTATAAGCGTTATAGAGCGACCTTGAATTTCAAAATCTCACTCTCACGAAACGTCGAATTGCGACAGCGACATTTTTTTTTTTTTTTAATACAGCGATCATTCCCGTCTTTTTCGAATTACATTTATATCCTTCCTACACATTGTACTGACTATAATAACAAACAAAAATTAATAAAAAAAAAGGACATTTTCGACGATGACATTGTAATATATGAATATTATTAGAATAAATTGAAGAGTTAGCTGGCGTAATTCGACGTCGGGATTGTGAATAAATTTGAGGATTGCTCACTTACACACGTACACGAAAACACAAACGTCACGAAATCAGGTACAAAAGATTCTCACCAAAACTCAATAAGCTCACATGTACATACACGTAACATTATCACGTATAACACACTGCATCGGGTGCATTATATTACACGCGACATTCATATACCCAAACGTACACATACAGTCTCGTATACAGAGGCGAGAAAACACATGCCTGAACGTAAGAGCGACGTATATACCGTAAGATATATGTAAATACGAGAAGAATGACAGATCGAAGACACGGCAGAAGCGAGATAAGCACGTCAATCAAACTCGGAGAGTTCGATTAAATAATAAAAAAAAGAAAAAAAAAGAAAAAAAAAAGAAAAAGTAAATAAAAAAAAAAAGATCCCCATCGGAACGCGGGTAACGTGCGTCGAGTAATTAGGCGGGCACTTTGCCGTAGAGATTTTGAAAGTTTTTGTACATTCTTCCTTAAATATCGAACGTATATATATACACATCTATATACGAGCCCGATATCTTCCTGACCGATTTTTTCGGCGATCATTTTTCTACGACTTTCATGTCGAATTTAAACGGGAATGTTAACGCAGAAGCAAACGCAGGAAAAAGAAATAATGAAGAAGAAGCAGAAGAAGAAATGATAACGATATTACCCATACGGACTATACTCACGCGCGCGACTATTACGAGTGTAAATCAAACGGAACGGTTGATTTCTATTGTCATATATAAATATATAAATATGGTTATTACGATTATTATTATATACCGTGTGTACAAAAGTGGGAGGGCGAGCGATTGTAGCGTGCGTGTTGTAAACGACAATGATATATATGGCTTTGCGGCTCTTCGACGTTTTTTGGTGCTGGATACGAAAAAAAGGAAAGAGAATAAATTTTAAAGTCAGGTATATATGTATATTCGCGTCTCTACTTGTGTGTACTTTACCGAAACGAAAGTTCAAAATTGAAAATCTTCTTGAGTGGTGCGGTGAGTCTGCTACTGATCCATTTCGTTACATATATATATATATACATGTATAGAGAGAGAGAGAAGAGAGTGAACGCCTCGAATGTTGTTGGAGTGAAATCGACTCGTTAATATTGACGAATGAGGCGGGTCGATTGGCCGTAATGTCCAAAATTAGATAGATAACTTAAGAAAGAAATCCTGGATCCTTATTTGAGTACTTTCGTCTTGAGCGAGAGAGAGAGTAGATGCGTGCGTAAGAGAGAGAGAGAGAGAGATAAGGAAGGAGATTGTGTAAGTACTATTACTGTGCTGTATTAAGGCGGAACGATCTTTCGAAACATTGTGTCGATCATAGGATCGATTAAATAAATTGCTATCGTGTAAGGCGATTCGAATGGTTGCTTCTTATTTGCATTTCTAACACCTTTCCTTTTCATCCTTTCGGTAGGTATTATAACAATAAATTGATGTCACGTTAATGTAATAATTATGGAATATATTGTAAAAACATTTTTATTGAAAATAAAAGAAAAAAACGCGAGTCCTACAAATATTAATTACAATCTCTCGTATAGCTTCTGTCTCCAGGACAAAAACAAAACAAAAAAGTCGGGAAAAAAAACATTGCAGAAATATTGCTACAACACACCCATTCAATGTCACTTGCAATATTACTGCGACATTACTGCAACATTTACATATCGTGTGGATTTTCTTGTAAAAAAGTTAAAAGCAAAAAAAAAAAAAATTGCAGAAATATTGCTGCAATATCTCTTCAATGTCACTTGCAATATTACTGCGACATTACTGCAACATTTGCTTGTAGTATGGATTTTCTTGTAATAAAGTTACGAAATTTACCATTCTTTCGATTTTTCAATCTAGCAAAAATTCCTGTGCTAGTTTAATCAAAAATTTCATTTACTATATGAAAAATGTATTTTTATTAACGTTTCAAGGATTGACAGAGAAATGTCAAAGAAATGCTGCAAAGTGTCTTGAATTTTACGAGGTTTATTTCGCATGAACAAATATCATTATCGATTCTACCAAAGTGTACTCGTTCATCGATCGACGATAAATATATGTCGGAGTCAAAAATACACGCAACCGGACTGGGATGGGCCGATGCATTCCTTCAGTAGCCGGTCAATTCAGCGAACGTCGAATCCATGTCGTCGCAGATGTACTTGTATTTCTCTTTCTCCTTTCGAAGTCGCTCTAAAATAGATATCAAATCGAGGTCATGAAACGATTCTCCAATTGCTCATTGTACTTTTTTTTTATTTTAATAAATTATACAATAAATTTATACATATAATGATATATATAGAAAAACAAAATAAAGTTGAATTTCTTGGAATTTTCGTTTCCAATAATAGCGTTATCAATTTTTGTGAATAGTCTGAGAATGAAGAATTTGAAAAAATTTATCATTGATAAGTAATTGAAGTCAAGGCTCAATTGTCCGATCATGCGGTAGTTGGATCAGAAACTTTTTTTTTTTTTTTTTTAATAAAAAATCGACCGACTTTTGACCGCGACTCTATCGTCATGTAGCATAAAAGTAACGAAATAAAACAAAAATAGATTTTGACCTAATCATTCACTAATGCAGGCGGTCGTGTATTTGGATGCTATTGTATATTGTTCAAAGCAAATTAACGAATATTGTATTTCATTTAAACTCAAAAATTCACGAAAATCCATTTAAAAAAAAAGAGGACCATGAAACTTTCGTAAATCAAATTTATGTGAAATGAAAAATTTGAACCATCAATGGGTTTCAATGCTAACTTCAATAGAATATGTGTAAAAGAGGCACTTGATATCCTGCACTTTACGACGTAAAACGATTGTTACATTTAACTATGAAGAATCATACATGGTCGCTTCATACATGGAAATTATCCAATACAGAGCCATCTATCGATAACGTAAGAAACTAATAAGTGGTCTATTGTCTGGTTCTGTTACCTTTCATAATAATATTTGCAGAATAGGGATTTCATTATACAATTGAGTTAAAAAGCTTGATTTTGCAAGAAAAATAGTTTTGCAATTTTGAAAACGATCACAGGATGAGAAATGGCATTCAGAACGATGTAGAGAAGTTTTTATTCGTAGTTTCGATAAATGATTCTCTATAATGATCAAAAGAATTTTTTGTTCTTCAAATACTTCTTCTTTTACTGGGATATACTAGTGAGTTTTTTAATACATATCATAAGGGTGTACATTGGATTTTAATGTCTAGGTGAATTGTCTAATCAAGTATAAACTTGAGACAATTTGGAAGCAATATATTAAATTCGCGTGTTATTATTGGAAGGTTTTAATCCTTTCAGGGGCGCAATTAAACTGGAAATGATATTAAACTGTTCTTATCATATTCATATATTTTTAGGATCGCTAATTTAAAATCTAAAGTCGGGCCTCAAGCAGAAAAATTAAAAATTGCAGAATAAAATATAATAATTTTAATTTAAAAAATTTTATTGTATTCTGCATAACATTTTAAACTGAAAAGCTCTCTTGCGTTATTTTTTTTTTTTTTTTTTTTTTTTAATGCATACTTTATGAGAAAAAAAATATTGAAATAACATTGACTTTTTTGGATGATAACATTTTTGTGCCCTATTTACATGGAGAAAAATTTATTGCTAAAAATTTCAGGTAATAGATAAATAAAAAATGAAACTTTTTCTTCCATAAACATTTTTTAGTGTCAATTCTTCGAGATATAACAGATTGAAAAAAATCATATTATTTTGTTAAAAATTAAATAAGTATTTGCGAAAAAATGTAGGCAAAATCCCAAAGATACAAATCAAACTGACATGATTGGCTTTCGATCACACCTTGCAATGTTTCCCTGTGATCATTTTTATTAAAATGGAAGTGGATTGAACATTAAAAAAAAAAGGCTTTAGTAAATAGAGCATAGTTCAAAGACAAACATAAGATGCTAAAATGAAACCAACGTGAATGAGAAGCTGAAAGTCTCCTGTTTCATTTCCATTTTTTATTTCTCTAACAATATTTTTATTATTATTATTTCGCTATTAGTATTTTTATAATTTTTATGATTTTTCTTTTATATCAATAAAATATGATTCCGTACCTTCTCTCATGTCGAGTTCTTTCAAATATGACTTGACTGCCTTTTCTGCATTAATTGCTCGCTTTTCTGCTTCCTTTAGTCGAGCTTTCAGATCTTTCAGCTGAGCTTTAAATTCATCGACTCTTTGATTAGCCTAAAAAATACAGTTGTCGTTACTCATACTTTCTACAGTTTTACCTGATTTGTGATTTTACAGGCTATTAGTAAATTAAAACGCGTTAGTATCTTTTTATTTCTCAACAAAAGGATGAACTCTTACTCGTGTTACTGAAAATGTGAATATTTATCGCTTCGTCATTTTTTTTTTTTTTTTTTTTTTTTATTGTGATTATGGAAAATAAAAGAGCGTAAATGTACTGCAATTGTACTGTACTGTAAAATCTGCAAAAATGCACTCAAATAATGCACAAAGTTGCAATATAGTGATAATTAAAGTTTTTCATCACGACCTTTTCTTCTGAAACTTCCAGAGACTTCAGAATATTACCGACAATGAAAAGTTCGTCTTCCCGTTCCGCAATCTTTCTGTAATCGAATAAACAGAACACGGTAAATAAACAAGATATTATACAATTCATGTGAAATATTTTATAATGTTCTAATTTATATTATTTATTTCTGCCCAGTTGATAGTATTCACGAGTGAAAACTACTTGATTAAAATCGTTTTAATAAATGTATAAAGAAAAATATTATATTAACATAATTAGTTAACTCTATCCCTATAGTAGAAAATGACACCAGTTTCTGCCCAACTTTTCTGGCCTCTATGTTAAAAGTAATGGAGTTTAGAAAAAATGGCCATAAAGATGTTTTATTTTCTAATAGGGATGTACTGTAATCATACGTGTTTTCAAAATTATAGGAAAAATGTATTTACTACTAAATGCCTTAACTTACTATTGCTCACTATTAGTTTTTAGTAATAAAGTAAATTAAGGCATTCAATAGGTAAATTTCTACAAGGGACTTGATTTCATGAAAATTTATTTCAATATAGACTTTAATTAGTAAACGACTGACGTCGATAAATTAAATGTATATTCGAAACTTATCCATCATATGTTTCAATTAAAGCTTTGAAAGTAATTCTTATGTCGATTATTTTCATTTTGTTAAAAGACACGTGATTTTTACTAGAAAGTATTACTTTAGATTCTAACGTGCCTTCAAGAAGATACAGATTCAATATTTTTAAATAAAGCTCGTAAAAGTTTTCATATACTTTTTAAAGTTTAATCTCTTTGGCGCATATCATAATAATGAAAATATTAAATGCTAATTAAAAAAAAAAAAAAAAAGAATTATAATAAAAAATTACAAATACAATTCATTTGTGAGTATGATTTTAACAAAATTTGAAATTAACTTATATACAACAACAGAAGTAATGTGAATATTTTTTCTACCCACGCGTCGCCGCATTTGACCCTTTCTTCTGCAGCTTCAAGCTCGTCTTCAACAAATGCCAATTTTCGCGAAATCTCGTCTGATTTTGTGTCAGCATCCTCGGCAATTAGCCTTGCTTCTTTCAATTTTTCCGTCAGAATGTCCATTCTTTCTTCGTCCAATTTACTTCTTGTTTCAAGTACCTTGCAAATCCTATGAATGACAAACATATTGTAATGAAAACTATTTCGTAAGCTCGTTACAAATAGTGAATTCAGTTTTTTTTTCAAATTTTATATTCTTTATTTTAAGAAATTTAATGATTAAAAAAATATGTGATGTAAACAAGCACATTAAAAATTAAATATGACGATTAAAAAGTTTTTTCAAAATTTGGGCTTTTTTAAATTGTTGCCCGGTTGTTGCCACCTATGTCCAAAGTATTTTAATAATTTGTTCGTAATTTAACAATATTCTCGCAACTGTTCCATTAATTCAATGCAAAAACCTTCAGCTGTAGCAAAAAAAATTACATAATTTTTAGTACAAGACAGTTTTCTGGACAATTTTTTGACGCATATATGAAATGAACGAAAATAGTGTTTTGCATTTTGCATAGTATTAATGCATAGTACCTTTTAGCATCTTCTGCAGTTGCCACTGCCTGAGCGAGTTTGGCTTGAGCTATTAATCGACGTTCTTCGGATTTTTCAAGATTCGCCATACTCTGCTGCATTTTTCTATTCAAAATTGCCAGTTCCGATAGAGTCTGCCATGAAAAATTCAATTTCAAAGATTTAGTCTTTTCTACTATTTTTTTTTTTTTTTTTTTTTTTAATTATTACAGTCATATAATTATGGTTGAAAATTCAACATTTTTATGGATTTCAATGAATGCATATCATTGGTCATTAATTGGTACTTCAACGACGATTGTTCTATGTATTATTGTAGCGCAAATCGTTAAATTGAATATTTCGTACGCTTCGTATTTGCGCTAGACTCCCTAAATATGCGAGAGCCGCGGAAAATCCGAAATGTCCCGAAAACTACCGACCGATCACACAGGTGCGAATCGGCAGA
>JAPYZR010005222.1:0-25312 GCA_030522945.1 Trichopria nigra
TCACAATCACTGTTATGTAACTGTGACAATTTTGAGGCGACATTTTAATGTAACTGTTACATAACTGTGACATAACTTCTGTGATTGTTTGCTGGGAAACAATAGAGGTTTATTGTAAATTTTATTACTTTATCATGGACTTTGAAAAGATTTTGCATATGCAATTACTCAATAATATGTCCTGACATGATCATGCCGAAAATATATTACGTACATTTTACTAAAGATAAAATTAACATAAAACGACATAGATTTATTATTGCGTTGACGAATATAGATTTTAAAAATGATTAGACTATTTATTAGGTACATTATTTCGCGGAATCCAGCGAGTATACAGTAGAGGAATTGTATCCACGTTTATTCATTTTTACTTCTACGTTTAAAAAATAATTTGAAATAACTGATATTGGGAAATAAATATTTGAAATAATTTGAAGAATTATGTTAATTTTAGTATTAATGGTATTGAAAGGATAATTTAAAGGTTAAGTTATTTATGATTGAATTTTTCCTTAACTATCACGAAATATTCAATAAAAATTCAGAATTTTTATATCTGTAAAGGAATACATAAAATTTAGAAAATTCGTGAACTGAACTCATAAAGAAACCATTTCTCTGAAAATGCTCTGGAAAAATAAGAATCAATCTTTAAAATCTTTACATTCTAGAATATTATTCATTTCGCGAAAATGCAGAAATGAAATTTATGACATTTTCCCGGTTTCTACGTTTATTTTTAAAAATCATGACTTTTATTGGTTTCCGTGATTTTTACTTTGAAAATTTTACTTTAGTCAATTACAAATTCATTATAAATTTACGTGCAATGTTATATACGCGATTTGTACTTTTACAACGTGATACGTTATTAAAAATATCAAGGTTTTAAAGTATATTTAACATTATATGAGCTATTCAAACGTAACTTCTTGATGAATACGACATTTTTAAAATGTATAAGAATTATAATCTGAAATTTGAACCATCACTGGGTTTCATTGTTAACTAAAACAGAATCGATGTACTATATATAAAATTATAGCCTTTAAAACATTAATTGTCAAGATTTTTTTTTTTAATGGATAAGAAACACTGTTCAAATATAAAATACAATCGTAAAAAATGACTGTATATTAACATATAAAAAAAGTTTTTTTCGAAAGACATAATTGCATCAAAGAATATATAATTAATTGAATTGATATTTGAAAGTATGTCATTTATTATTTTCCGACATCATTTTACATATATTATATTGTTCTCGGAGAGAACTTTAATCAAGTCCTGCTGTATATGATTGTGCACTTTATGTGTTTCATTAACCGAAAAGTGTAATTACAGTATCGTTTAAAACAATAGATGTCAGGCATGTAGCTGTAATATTCTACTTTTTATTGACCATCTGAAAATTTGTAAACAAATGTCTTTCTTTTTATTTAAAACACGCCACACGCGTGCATTGCTATATTGATCCGTACGTCATACATATAATAAAACGTGTCTACAAAGCCCTTATTTGCACAATTATGGAGTAACTACATTCCATAATCGGATGCATATGCACGGAAATATCGTATTTCTCCTTAAGATCGTGCGAAATTTATTCAATAGAAATCAAGTTTCTTCACACAGATCATAGAGCACATTTCTCTTCTTTCGTATAGTCAAATTTTCAAAGTTTATTTTATGATAATATAAGTTTGTTCTACGCGGCGGAATTAGTCGTTGTTTTTCCTTGTCACATTATAAATATATTGCAATTTTAGAAATATAACTCTAATATACCTTATATTAAAAATATAGGAAATCCATAAATCCTGAAGGAAAAATCATCGTACATCATGTAGAGTTTCAAATATCTTTTTAAATTTTATATACACAATATACTTTTGTAATTTTTGAAAAGCATATATTAAATTCAGAACGAATCATGTAACGTAAAAATGCAACATGCACATGCAACGTATTCTGTGTTCCACATTCACTAATAATCTTAAAAAATCACAAATGCCAAACTATGTAATAATTTATATATACAAAAAAAAAATTATAAAATTCAATTCGGAACATTCTTTCTTATAAAAATTAAGACGTCGATAAATGTATACAATAGTCGTTCGCAAATAAGCAATAGATAAATCAAAGCGCATTGAACCTTGATAAGGGTATAATAACTATAGATATAATATTTATTTATTTTATTAGTCGTTTATATTATATACATGATTATTCCAAATTCAGAATACGATGTCATATATAAAATGAAAGGACTTTTAAAGTTAAATTATTTGTCTTAATTAAAATCCTGGATACAAAAACAAAAAAAAAAAAATAAATTTACTCTTTTCTATCAAAAATGTCCAGTTGAAAAAAACATTCTTATAATTGTAAGATCAATCTTTTGTAAATTCTTTATTGGAAAATACGACGTTCCTTCCAGGTACCTTGATGCGCATAATTCATTCAGAATTTTGAAAATGTCCGTCTCGTTGAATTGCCATGATTTGCGATCGTTTAAGTTCAGTTAAAAATTGTGCTTTACCCTTCTCTAGTTACATTACGACCGCAATTTCTTTACGTGCTGACGGAATTTGGCATGGCAATTTTGCAGCGTTATGTACACAAGGCACGCATTTCATTTCTGATGACTCTTGCCAAAGTTTAACGCTGCTGGTAAATACTGCGAGGCGAGTAACGTGTGACACACTGAAATAACGATTTAGGCATACGTTCAAACGTGAACCTTGGACCTGGCACTTGCCGGTGCCTTGGGTTGAAGCGGGATTCGGGTTAATGGATCAAGATAACAATTCTTAATTGTTTATAGTTTCGAGACTACAGCCGTGTATTCGTCCTATTCGTCGATTTTCAGAAAATTATTCTTTGCTAATTAACATTTAGAGAAATGCTGGAAGAAGAAGATATTACACATTTTTTAGACGATGATAACATACTGCTTAAGATGAAAGACATGGCTTTAATTCCTCATTTTGCAATATAGCCATTCCCATTACCACTGCGGGAGCTTGGGTAATGATTAAAACGCATGACAACGCTAAATTTGAAGTTGTTCTTTGCAATCAGCATTACATGAAAATATCACGATTTTTCGTTCCGTAGACTGCCATTTTTATTGTATGATTTTTTTTTATTGTACAATAAAGTCATTATTATTATTATTATTATTATTATTATTATTTTGTATGTAAAATCGTTATAATGAATACCATTGCTTCGGGGCCGTAAAACTGTACGTTTCTACAAAAATTCTTGTTAATCAGACTTTTCATTCGTGAGATAACCGTAAAGCGACTGAAAATATATGGGTTATGCACTTCGTAGACCGCTATTTTATTTGTGAAACCATTCTAACGTCATCCATTGCTTCAAAAATGTCGTGATATTTATTTTCTAGTTTTTTAAATAAAAAATGACAATATAAAAAATGTTGACCGGCCGAGTACATTCAATACTTGCATGCCTCGCGTCAGGCGAAGTAATTATAAATTCTATGTCCCGAATGAAGCATAATGCATTATTAGTGATGTCAACAACATTTCCCCACTCATCTGGTCATAAGATGCTACGACATATATATACTCTACAGGGTTTGAGAATTACGTCAAACTATATACTTAACATTTACATTTACTCAATTAACATTGTTTATTTTATCAATGAACTTAACTTCCTAATAATTAATAAATATTTATTTTAAATGACTGTTACAGTTCTTTTTGCTTTGTTGTTTAAAACAACAATCCAAGCCGAACGTGTCTGTTGTATGGAGTGCTGGATTATATGCCCTGAGAGAAAGACCTTGATGACAAGTCGAAACGTTGGGATTGTTGTTTTGAACAAGAAAACAAAAATAACTGGAACGTCTATTTACATCTACTGCCATAAAAGCAACAATGTCTCTCCAGTATTGACTAAATTCGAACATTTTGGAAAATTATTAAACTGCGGGATATTACGCATACTTTTATATTTACTATTATAAGTGTAATTTCGGGATAAACATGATCCTCTATAACATTTGACGTATCTTTTGATAAACAAAATAGGAAGCGATGCTACAGTTTTCGGAATAGAATATAATTTCCAAACAGAAAATTATTGATATAATAAAATAAATATGAATAATTTCGAATTAGAAAAGTTGTCAAGATACGAATACTAACTTTAAATGCTCATGCGTCATCACTTTTACCTAGAAAATTTTTTACAGAAATAAAACTGTATTAGCCATTTTGCCTAAAAAAATATATAGTAGTCCAATCAGTAGCTATAATCCAAAAATGTGTTAAAACATACAATTTTTCATTGCTAATCAAAAGAAAAAGGTACATGAAAAAAGTAATTGAAATTTTCTGTAACTTCAATTTTAGAATCGTGGTATTTTATGGTATTTTTGTTTTTAAATCTGAAAACGTTTAAAGAATCAATAAATGCCTCGAAAACAGAAAGGATGCAATAACTTCTATTAATGTTCCTTTCCACCGACTGGAAATTTTTTTAAAAGTTAAAGAATTTTTCGTGAGTCCACTTGAAACTTTACATTTCTGTTATTTATTTTGTTGCTTGAATAAGGAAGAATGAAGATCGTTGTCACTAGTTCTGTCCTTGGGATCGAAAACCACAAAGGTAAATATTTTGATTTTTGTTTTATTTATTTTTTTATTCTGTTGCGTCCCCTCTGTCCCTCTTACTTTCTATTATGTCGAATCGCACTGCATTGTACGTATAATATATTCCGTATGTCGGGAGTTTCTTATTTGTGCAAAGCACCACGAACTCCAAGATACATACAAGAAAATATGCCAAGCGAACGATAATAGTCTTCCTGATGGTGTGAGAAAGTATCTGTGCATATATATCACAATATATAGAAAGTGTCTACGTATACCTGAAACAATAAATGTGATGAGCAGTCGAAAACTGCTTCTTCAACTCTTAATTCAATTATTCCGTTAGCGATTAGAAAAAGTTTTTATATGAAATTATATAAAAATATTCAATTGTTATATACTCCGCGAACTTTTGCGTTCTTCTAATCTTCTTTCTCTATGCCACGAACTTTCAACTTCTTCTTCACCAAATTGATCAGCATATGGAGTAATCAAATCTACAGGGCTCTATAACTCTTGAGTCCGTCTGGTTAATGTCCATTTTAAGCGAGCACACGCTTATTTCTTTCCAGATCATCTGCACTATACAAACCCGTGGAATTCTTGAACTTGAAATAAGTACCACGAAACATGTGTCTATCGAAAGGCCTGTAGAAGATCGAACTTCGTCATCGTCTCTCTTTCTACTCAGTTTTATTAAATTTAAGACAACTGAACCTCCCTTCAACCTCCCTTTAACATGTGAAGTTGTGCTTTAAAAACTAACACGAAAAGGTATATAAATCCACGTAGAATGACCTCAAATTCCAGAGTCTGTCTGGTATTAAAGTGAATGATTTACAGGTGACGATAATCCTTGAAAGAAAAAGAGGATATCATCCTTGGTCACTGTTCTGTTTGTTTAGAGTGCATTGTTGTAAGGAAAGAATAGGGACGTTGAACGTCCATTGACCATCGATGATTCGTCCATTCATCAATTGACGAAAATTGGTTATTCATTAGATGACCAGATATGTATACGTGAGTCTGCCTGAGTCTGGACAGTATCTCACGTACATCCCAGCAAGCACTATTTTGACAACTACGTAAAATTATGTAAGAACTATATAACAGTTACGTAACAAGTTTACTGCGATAGGACGATCAATGTAAGTTCAATTATCCATTAGACAACCTATTTATGTTTACTTCCATTTTACATCTACTGCACGTCCATTGTCTTTGGCGAGGACATCGGCAAGGTCTGCATAAACAGCATTACACACAGATTTTAGCCACATCATTACTATGCCGTTACAAGTAGAGGCTCATAGAAAGACTGAACCCATGTTGAATGGCTGGGCGAATTGTTATTCTCCAATAAGATACGTCTACGACGAGAATATGGTAGACAGTTTTATGTAAAGTATATACATTTCTCATCATTCTGTTATCCAATCCTGTCTGTCCTGTATACTCCGGTTCCATGTTCGTCTATACACTACTTGTACATATCTGATGTATCAGCTGAAAATACCCACTACTTTTAAGGTTTACGAGGGCAGCGTTGAAATAGGAATCGCAGCTATTGTCATTTTTTCGTTAATAATAACGAAAAAATCAGGATCATCTCAAGACCTTGAGTTAGAACGTTCTAAGGAGAGTTCCCCCAGAGCGATGACGCATCGGGCGGTTCGAAAACTCGGGGTATCTGTACGGCGCAAATGACGTCTTCTTCATAGAATTTACGGTCCCTCGAACGTGTCCGGAAATCGTCGGAACGAGCACGGACTACGACATACGGTGGCACGATAGAGCGCCTACGTGAAATATCACCGCGGCTCCGGAGCCAGCAAGGTGTGTCCGGGCCTGACCGTGTGTTTGTTATTATTGGAACGGCCCTAGTTTTGCGCCCGTTGCCAATTTCACACGAGACTCGAAGATAATTAGGATTTCCTCTCTCGAACGTTTCTCCGCTCGCTAGTCGCGGAGCATATTTATTCGGCGCAATACCCGTCTTCGCAGCCGAAACATTGTTAAGATGACACACGGGATGACATTGAAAAATTGAAAGCGGCATCTTCGATTTTTGCCCGGATTATTGCAAGGACGTGTACAAGACGTTAACGGAAACAGTGAGTGCACGAATGTGTCGTATGTAGTTTTGGTCACTCCTGGCACTAATGCGTTCGAACCGCTTAAGCTTGAACCTTGAAGGTTAAAGCAATTGCCACATCAGAATGGTAAAATTGAAATGTACTAAAAATACATTTTTTATCAATAATACGTTGAGGAATATAGAGCAGTGCGCAAACTTCCCTTACCATCAAAATGGCGCTCGTCAGAACGTGACAAGATGACAACTTTATGTTAATACATTGAACATATCAATTTAGGTTTCATTCACCTAATTTTAGGATGATTTTTAACGCTATGGTTGTTATTATGTCAACAAAATGCGATTATCATCAGCCGGTAATCTCAAATTTAGTTCATCATTGTTCCTGCCTTAATATTATATTCGCTGATAATTGTGATTTGTAACTGACATTACCGTAGAATAAATAAAAATATCTTCGTACATCTATATAACCCTCAAAGAAAAAAATACGTTCGGTGTCCGAAATGACCCTTCATTGGGTGTAAATCCGAGTTATTTTAGTGCTTACACCCACTTGGGTGCCATTTTGGATCCCGAACAATATTTTTTAGCGTACTTTTCCATAAGTGAACAATATAAAGGCGAGATAATCTAGGTAGATCTATAGGAGCCGACTTGTTATTAACATATTACTTTGTAAAGTGTTAATAGTTTTTGATATGTACTTATATCCCTGTAACAATTATTGATTAATAAAATACGTAACGGTACTACAGTGACGCTAAAACAATCTGCTTTTTAGCCCATTTTAGGATGTTGGGCATTCTAATTTTTAAACGGTAATATTTGCCAAAGTTCTCTATATATGAATACAGAGTGTTAAAATAACAGTTTTGTAAAGCGCTTTAAGATTATAATGGATCGATGACACTTTCCTTCAAACATTGAAAGTAACGCAGTTAAAGTAACATTTACATAAATGTAACTTGTTACGTAGATGTTACATAGTTGTTGCGTTATTGTTGCATGATTGTCAAAATCGCGCTTGTTGGGTTATCATGTAATTCCTTACAATTGTTAAATCCACCGTATATTGGATCCGCCATTTTGAATATTAAAATATGGTGTTGGATTCTGTATCAGCGACCTCATAAACCCCCGAAGAACAATTTTTGGATTCCCCATTTTAAATTTTCAAAATACAATGTCCGAATCATTGTTCTCAAAACCCTGGGAATAACAACTTGCGAGCGTATTCGTTGAGATTTTAAAAAATGTATCCGACATTTTTAATTGTGTGTATCTGTGGCCGTATTTGTATAATCAACGATTGTTGGGTACTCGCGCAGGTTTAAAGACTTTATTTCAGTGTGTCAATTCCATCTTAATGCAATCGATCTTTAAACAAATGCGTATCAAAATTCCTTGCAGAGAATCAATAAACTATAGCGAAATTATTATTAATCACGATAATGTATATGGTGTCTAAGAAAATATTTCTACGTGGAATTGAAATATCTGCTGTTCCTATTTTCAGAGATTGTTTTGTGAAATCGATTTAACGAATTGTAAATTGACTACTGGGGGTAGTTAAATTGTTAATTAGTTCAGTGCAGTCAGAGAATAATTCCACTTTTAAGAAATACATATGTATATACACTCCACTGAATTAAGAATTGGTTACGGATTGTTTTCAAAATAAATTTTGAGGCTATCAAATTGTATACGAGAAACATCAAATTTTGTACTTTTAGCTCAAGTAAATGATAAAACTTTTAAATATTTCTCAACACTGCATTGAGTATAAACATACCATTATAATATATGATTTAAATATCAGTTCGTCAAATATTTATTAGATCTCTAAAAACTATAGATCTAAAACTAAAAATTTTCTCTAATTTCAAACTTGAAACGCTAACTAACTTATGTACTTGTGATGCATAAAGTTAATATCCTTTGTGTATAACATGCGTATATGATGTAATAAAAAATTAATAAAGCTATACATTAATAAAGCTATACATATACACGAAGTGTATATGTGTATGTAAATCTTAGACCAACTCCATGCTAATGATGCAATAATAATAAAATTTGGCTCAATAACTTTTCAACAAACTTGCAGTTTTCAAATTGTATTAACTTTCCTTTAAGACGAAATTAATTTAACTTACCATTTTGAAATGGAGTGTATAATAACAATGTGAAGAAATTTGTTTATAAATTGTAACACTTTTCAAAGTATTACGTTTCTCAATGAATTTACGTTTGATTTCAATTGAAAAGTTATTATGCGCATATGAGCCTCGTATGCAAATTTAAACACATTTGCCATATTTTCGATTATCCATATATATTCCCAAGTAGAAAATAAAACCTGGTCTCTAAATACTCTCTATATATCAGATGAGAAAAAATTTCCAGTTTTTATTTTCAACTAAGGATATTTTAAGGCCTTTGTGCATCGAAATATTGGATATTTTATTTACATTTAAGCCTTCATAATCCTGTTGATATTCATATTGATTTTTCGTTAAAGAGACTTGGTGAAGTTATTAAAAGTGGTAAAACCGTTGATGTATGGAAACAACTGCTTTCCTTCATTTAAATTCGGTTTGGCAAGTTCTTATTTCTATAGGATGTCATAATTAAATATATATGTAAGACATTCTTTTTTGACGAAAATATTTGATGCTAACGATTTGTGAGAGAAATCTCACTAAATGACAAGAGAGTGCTATTATTTTGTCCTTCCGTCATTTTGAATGATCAATGCATCATCTAAAAATAACGTAACTACTGCGATGAAGACTGATATTTATAGCTTCAAGTTATAATGAGGAAATGTTGGAGTTATTATCATTAATTGCACACGTTGTAACCTTATAGTATTCAATACTTATTTGTGTATGCTAAAAATATAGAATGTTATTTTATCCATTGATTCAAAAATATTGCACGTTATTTTTGAGAATACATATATAAATCATAAACGTCAGGCATAACAAATAAGCATTGATTACATTTTTCAATTCATCATTTATAAATTTATGTATAATAATGTCCCTTCGAAAATTGCGCTGCAGGTTTATCCATGGCAATGGAATCTGCAATTGTCTTAAAAATAAGGTTTCACTTCATACCTATAATAAGATGTCTCTCACGGTAAAAAGATCGTGATACAAGTGACTTGAATAAGGGGCGTACTATTATCACGAGCCCGCACAGCAGGCAACTCGGAATGAGTACGCATTGTTGCATATGTTCTATATTTATTTTACAATAGCGTCGTTTATGGAAAAATAGTATACTTTCTTTCCTATATTTAAGCTTACATTGGGTTCACATTGGATTGTTTGTTATTTTGTAGAATTTCATTTTATTCCATTAAAGACTAATATAAGCACTGGATGTCTATTGTACGTCTATGATTTGTCCAAATCTCATCCATTCATCCATTGACAAAAATTACAGTCGATCTTCATATATGTATGAATATAATGAACATCTAGACACATACGTACAATGTACGTCCAGTTTTTTGTACATTACAAAACCTATTTATGTTTATATCTATTGGGTACGTTCATTAGATAAACAGACGTCCTACGGATATAACAATATATTATTATTACGATATATAAAACCGCAAATTCCTTTTCCCTGATAGAAAATTTGAACATTTTCTGCCCAATTACCGGCCAGTTTTTCTGGCAGCTGGCCATATATGTCCAGTTTTCCTATGAAAACGTAACGATAAAATGCCCATATTTTGCCCATCAATAAATGGCCAAAAACTCGTGAAAATTATGGCCATTAATTGTATGGTATTTTGGTTAGAATAAATAGTTTCTCTGCAACCGAGCGGTTTGGTTACACTAAAAAAAAAGTTTAGGGCGTATGGCGATATTGCTCAAATAAATTAATGATTTGCCATAATTGTTCAGTGTAAATATGTATACACTTTAGTTAGAAGATAATAACTTCAAATATTTGTTTGATTTGCAATTGCAATTATACATTTTGTGTTTGACAGGTTAACCTTAAATCAAACTTTGATGTATAATTGCAATTTTTAAATCCTATCATTATAAACCTAAATCCTAGAATGTATTTCTTGTTTGCCCTCAATTCAATTTCATGCTGATATAAACATATATATATGATTAAATAATAAAAATAGATTTCTATTAATATTAATGCATGATTGAAAACGGGTTTATTTAGAATGATTTTACAGAAAAATAAATGTTATTATATATTATTTACAATATTTAATGTATCCCGAGTAGAATTTTGAGCGTGACACATCGGGTCCTGGCCGGGATCCCTATTAAAGTAAGGGTTCCGGCTGGGGCCCAAAGTGTCACGCTCAACATACTGACATTGTCATTAATACAGTTCCTTCGAACATAACTTATTAGATGTGAGTATAGTAGCATCGATCATGAATTAATTTTTTTTTAAAAGGGCAAAGAAGAAATACATTCTACGATTTAAGTTTATAACGATTACGATTTAAAAATTGCAATTGTGTTTGAAAGGTTAACCTCAAATCAAACAAAGTTTTAACGACGCCAATCCATCAATTATGGCCAAATACTGCCCATTTTCTGTTACATTTCAAGCTGGTTTCTGTAACAGATTATGGGTATCAATTCTGGCCATAAACTGGGCATTTTCTGTACAGTTTCAAGCTGGTTTCTAATAAAAGTTTATGGGCATCAATTATGGCTAATTCTTGGCCAGTGACCATTTCAATGGCCACAATTTCTACTAGGGTTGTATAATGCATTTTAAACAGTCTATTTTGAAATTATTTTTGAAAAGTTTCTTTTTATACTCGAATTTTATTACAAGTTACTAATTCATTACCAATCGGTGTTGGTAAGTACTTTGAAAAAATACAAACTGTAACTTAGTTCCAAAAACTATAGGCGTCTGCCATTTTGAATTTCGCAAATCTGACACCGGATTCGTTATCTTATTTTGAAAACTATTGCAGGTGTTGAAAAGCTCGTGACTATATTTCGCCATAAACTCCGGCAAGTCACGTGATATACCCACTGAAACTAGCGAATTGTCTATCAAAAATAAACCTTCCCTGCTCGACTTTAGGCAATCGCACTCTTTCTCTTTTTCTATTTTTCTCTTTTCTCTAACTCCCCCTATTCCCATTTTTATCTCCATGCCTAGTTATATCTCTATACCTATTCATTCTTTCTACAAAACTTCGTGTTTGATGCAAAAATAAAAAAAATCTACGTAATTCCCAACCAGCGCTGAACGTCCGTGATTAGTCATTTTTACGTCGCCTATAAATACGTATGGAATTGTCTTTGATGTCCAATACTTTTACGATGAATGAATGATATAATGAACGTGTTACACAGGATAGTTTTTAATAGGACGTACACAGGAATCGCTTGTTTGCATTTGCCACTTTGGCTCTAGTGCGTAAAAACGATAATCGCGCACGGAGTGCCATAAAATAAGGTTTTGATACTACTTGATGTCTAAATTCTACGTTCAGCCTAAGTCCATCTATTTTGTGCTCGGTGTTATTGATGAACAATATAAGGCCACTTTGTACGCATTCATTTTACTTAGTTTAAGAACAAATTATCTTTAATGTTAATTTTCTAGTATAATTTGGGATATATCCATTGGTAAAGTAGTAATCTGCGGTAAAATTTGTCAATCCTCGGCCCAGGCAGCAAATCTGTCGAATTTCCACTCTCGATAAAAAAAGTATGCAATTTTTCATGCAATAACATTTCTAATTAATTTTTTAAGATTTCCTTTTCATGTTTACTCCGCAGTTACACTTGTTTTGATGGTCGGCAAAGATCTTTCAGCGTTATAAATTTCAGTTACTTAAGTGTCGTGTGTACGAAAAGCATTATCTTTATATATTGCACTTCCGTACGGTTTCAGGTAACAATCAGAAGGCTCATCCAATTGCGAATTCTAATCGCACGGAGGGAAAGGAAGTGCGAGCCAGCACGTTGCCGCGCCGTCGTGGCGATGTCAGTCCGTCGAATGTCTCGACGCCGCAAAACAGCCCGAATCACCAAAGTCCAAGGGCGTCGACGCCCAGTTTGGACAGTGCGGTCGGTTCCGCGGAAGGTCTGGGTGCGCCCCAAAGCTGCCTCGAGGAGTTCCGACCTAGGAGTGACGGATCTGACAGTTTGGCAACCTCCAGTGCATTGACCAGTCCAGAACCGCCGGTTCCGGAAATTCACGAACCCAGAGTGAATTCGGTACAGACGGAAGCTGCTACTGAAACGACCACGTCGCCGATACCCGAAGGTGTACTAGAGACTGCCGTTAAGGAAACGATTCAGACAGGTAATTGTTCTATTTTGATATTCAATCGTTTGATGCATTTCTGAAATTATGATATATGACTAGATTGTATATCATTTATCGTTTTAGTCTCATAAGCCGACGATCAATTCTCCTTTCAAAAATGAAAACGAATTTTTTTAGAAATGTAAGAATGAAAAGTTACAATGTACTTTAAAGCCATTAATATCTTATACTGTATAAGATTTGAACAAAATGTAGTAGTAAAATAATCAATTATGTACAAATTTTCAGAATGTCTTCGACACTATAATCGCTGGGGAACTGATGTAGATGTCGCTAAATATATATCGTATAGTGTTACGATAATGATTTTATACACTGAAAAAAAAAAAAAAAAATTGTTATTTTTAAGTAAATATTTACTTGAATAGTAGCAAATAAATATTTACTTGAATTAAGAAAAGATTTTCTTGAATTAAGTAAGATTTACTAAAAAGAAGGAAACATTTTCTTAATTCAAGTAAATACAAACGAATGTGTTTATGCATGTGTGTGTATATTTGAATGCGCGATTATTTAAATTAATGAGAGGGTATATGTAATTTTTACATTCCATTAGCATCTATGGGTAAATTGAAGATTTGCTAATAATTGACAAGTCAACATAGAACTTTTTCAAATTCGGGTAACATGGATTGATAGATGTGAGTCATTATTTCACTTTTTGTCAGTGAACCGACAGTGATTTCTGCAAGTATGGGCATTTTTCCTTAAATTAATTACATTTTTATGGTATCAATTTTAACAACGCGTAGTAACGTACGTACCTGCAAGATGACGGTCAGAATTTATTTTTCATTTTTAAATCCATTATGATGTGAAACATGGGCATTTGAAAAAACATATGGTCATTTCGATCGAACAAATTCAATATTTCGATCTCAACGTACATATCGTTAGGTTAGGTTAGGTATGCGCATGTATGGGTCGAAGTAATAATGACGATTTTTCGGACTTATGTTTCGGAAAAGTTAGTATTGGAATTCGAACTATGGGCTTCGCTCCTGTGAGGCCTTTGGCCCTCACTATAACTACATGTACTTCGCGACTAATAATTTAAAAGAGGTAAACTTTTATTATATCAAGTGTAGCATATTATTTCGTTGAAACCCAAGGATATCTTGACTACCAATTGGCCAATTTAAAAAAACCGATGACTGCTAGGTTAGACGTATTATTCCTCAAATTTTAAGTTAAATTTTGTTAAATTTTGTTTGTCAATAAATTCAGAAAGATACACTGAAAAAGAAAATTTGTTATTTTCAAGTAAACATTTACTTGAATTAAGAAAATGTTTCCTTCTTTTTAGTAAATCTTACTTAATTCAAGAAAATCTTTTCTTAATTCAAATAAATACTTACTTGCTACTATTCAAGTAAATATTTACTTGAAAATAACAAAATTTTTTTTCAGTGTATGAAAGGTTAAAGTTTACCAAGAAAATGTTTTTTGTTCATTCCCCATCTATTTTAGTATGTATGGATATATCCCAAAAACTAATCAGCTCTAAGTTGGGACAAAATACGTATGTATAGCCAAGCACTTTTTTTATACTGATTTTCGTTCGTGAGAATACAATTTGCATATAATAATTTTTGTTTTGTCGAGTGACCAAATTCAACACTTCGAACCCATTACGGTATAGGGTCGAAGTAATTATTTCCAGATTATGTTTAGGAATTAATAAAAATGCTAAGACTATTTATTTAGAATTCGAAGTGGTCATAATTCTAGGGTTACGTATAATGTAGTCTATTTTTAGGGAGGCCGTTCCACTTGCGGTGATATTGTTAGAGGTCGCTGATCATTGAATTTTTTTTCACGCAAGTTGACGAAAATACCGATATGTAGTCTCTAAATGTGGACAGGCACAAAATTGATATATATATATATTTATATATGTGTCGGTCGTCCATTCATATACAGCAAGTCCTTCACCCATAGTTGAATGACCGCAGTTATTTTAATCATTTCACTCTTCTATTTTAACCGATAGAAGGTCACAATATTAGTATTTTGTGTTTCACAACGAAAAGTAGGGGAAGACCTACCGTACTTGCTGTGTATACATATTGTGTTGTATAAAACATAAATATGTCCTGCTTTGTTTACATCTCAAGCGTTACAAATAAAAATATACAGACATTCGAGTTTTGACGAATCGTCGATGAGTATATTGTTATCATCTGCATAGCACTATGCCAGTACATTTCGCGACAAACACTGTAAATAAATATAAGAAGCACCAAATTTAATATTATTATTCCACATGCGTTTTGGAAATTTTCGACGAATTAAATTTCCTTATCTCTCGATGCCTGTGATAAAAAGAAAACAAACAGACACTTGCCAGGTAGCGAAACTCGAAAAAATATTGTTTCATAACAATTTTGTTTACGATCTGCGCATAAAAAAAATTAATTCGTAAACAAGAGTTTTTAAAGCCATGATTCTTACTGGTCATCAAAGCCTTATATCTTCCTTAAAGAAAAACAGTGCAAAGCCGGTTGCATAACATCCAGGCGCTCAACAACGCCTGACTGTGGACGGTGTCGGCATCTCTGTGAAGTATTAGTCAATAATGATGAGGTGCAAACCGTCACTAAATAAGACCATCCGTATAATATTATAACAGAGAGGGTGATATTTATTTTATAAATTGGCACATTTTATTTTTCCATTTTATTTATATTTTTAATGTATCCAAAGAATCCGTTAACGGTTCCATCATTTTATTTTTTCGCTCAAAGTTTCGACATTTATTTATGTCCTCTTCATGGTCTATAAACTTAAAGGTCATGATGGAACCGTTAAAAGGTCGATTATTTTTATTTCTTATCATTAACTACTTATTCCACGGTTCAACTCAACTTACATATATCTTCTTGAGAAATATCCGCAAAGAAGGAACCAAACGAACAAGATCAGTGATAACATCGTTTAAAGCGATTTTCTTTCCACCCCTTCGCATTAACGATCTTAGGAATTCATTCTTTTAGGTTAGAAAAATAAAATTTACGAAGTTATTTATTATTATTAATTATTTGTTTCAATTTTTTAATTCAATCATTTTATTGTTTTTTTTTTCATACGATTCATTCATTTTTTTTAATTAAAGTCAGTTAATTAAATTAAATTAAAAAATTAAAAAATTAAGAAAAATATCTTTGCCGACCATATATATATATATTTATTATATAGACATAATTACTTATAAATTAAATTAAATTAATAAATTAAAAAAATTAAATTAAAAGACATTTAATTAAATGTTGACAAAGGAAATGAAACGAAATAATAATACCAATTAAATATATTATTATAACGTATAATAATCCGTATATAATTTAATGATTATACATAGCCAATCAGCAGAGGTAAAACAGTTGGACATTTCATGTACAATAAATGTTCTTTAAGTCCTCCTAAGTGTAGATTTCCTAATGAGTACGTTTTATACAGAATTTGTCCATATTTACCTCTGCTAATTGGTTATATGACCTCTAACATGTTCATTTTATTCATTTATTACGTCCTCTATTGAAAAAATATTCATATTTGTGATTGATACGAGTATTGTTTTAAGAAAATATCTGTCAATGATTAAGCCCTCGTGTGCATATGATCTCCGTCCTTTGTCGGTCTTTGATGTGCCGTGTATACTTTTTTCGGGATTAATGATACAGTTCGATTTGATCATGAATGAATGCAAGATTTCAGAAATTTAACAACTATAAATATATAAACAGCCCTCCATAAAAACATGCGTGGGTTTACTGACAACCCCCAAAGATCAATAGTACAATATATTATAATTGACAAAGAGAATATAAATATTTATATATATAATTGTTAATTAATATAAAATTGTGATCGTCATATATTTTTGAAGTGACCATTTATAGAGATCAGAAAAATTCCATTAGTTTTGCAATTTAGGTCATCCGTGTATTAAGATCTTACAGCGATAAAAATGAAACATTGTGCTAATTATATATTTCAATGGGTTGGAAAAACATAATCGATTTCTGAATAATTATTTTACAATTTTCCTATTTTCATTGATTCAATAATTGTTTTTTCCAATTTTTGTAATAATCAACTTTACAAATAATTAACTGTCTTCAGAATGTAAAAACTAATAAATTGAATATTTCAGTGCTTTGTGAAATGTATGATTGAATTGGCCAGCGATTTTGAAGCCGTCAAAGAATACGTTCGATTTCATTCGTTAGCAGATGTTGTTTATTTTAATAATTCGGCACTTAGTCACTTCTGCGCCCGTTCATTTTTGGCGTATTAGACACCGGCACTAACTGTTTACAGATTGAGTTGCATCTAAATCGGTAGACGAGTGACTATTTTCAACGGATCGACAGATGAGGATCCGCATAAAAGTGCATCGAGCGATTCGAGTTATTTTGCATATTTCTATTTCCGGTGCGTAGGTGCTGATTTTAAGACGTTCAAGATTCTAGATCGAGATTTATTGAGCCGTGTCCATCTTCATTGATGATTTCATTTCATCTCTATGCTGCTCGGATCTTCTGATTTGACCACTTGCCGGAATTTACGATACTAAAAGCTGACGTGTACGTACATCTGCAAACATTTCGCGTCAATGGGTAGACGCCAGTGAATCGGGGCACTGATTCATGTCATAATAATATTTTCATTCATTTAATTACGGAAAATTTTAATAACAGAAAGTAGAAAATCCGACACGTTGGGGTAAAATTAGATATTAATATTGGATGTTGAAAACTTTTGCATTTTAGATCGGTATATATGATCTATGAAAGTTTGGACTTGTGGCATTAAAAGTATACAATAAAAAGTAAGAGAGAAATGCAAAAATCATCAGCGTTTTTAAATTTCTTTTATATTATAATTAATTATATATACATCAATGAGGTCATTTGAAAATCTATTCATTCATCGGTTCTTGAATTTTTAATTAGTTTTCGACATATTATGAGTTTTATTTGTACATTTATTATTTATTTGTTTAATTCAGTATTTTTGATGTTAACAACGCCTTTATAAGTTTTAATGAGTTTTAATGAGTTTCATTATTATACCAACATGCACAGTGAACATTACCGTCGTAATAGTTCGTTAATAATTTTCCAGTAGTTCTCCGATAATTGCGAAAATAGCACTTCTCAACAATGTTTCAAACTTCCGTATCGATAGTTTTTTGATGCTGGTTAATTAGCGTCAAGATTCATATTGTAATGAACACATTCAGTGTAAGGAATTGCTTGTCAACTAATTCAATCTGAAAAGGCGTAAATGATCATTTATAATTTATGTATTCTGACGTATAGACGAAGATCTATAAGACTCTTTTTGGAGTGATAAGGAGAATTGATACTCCATCATTAGTGAAATCTCGCTCATAAATGGACGAAAATTTTACTCTTGAGTAATATGTTAATTCAAATGTAAATAAATTGCATACAACATTCATCAATTACATACATCGAATTGAGAGAAATTGTTTAAATATTAGGTCTAGTGAATCGCATCTTAATATACATAATTATACATACACATGCATGTAAAATGTATACAAGTATATATATGCTTATAATTAAACAAAAAAAAATTGTATAAACTTTGAAAAACTTACATATATATATATATCTAAATCTCGTTATGTTAAGAGTTGATTTTAAAGTAAGTACGCCAATGACTGGACATGAACCGTATACCTGGACAACTAATTTTGACACTCGTTTAGAGACATCGGGAGCAATGATCAGGTTGACCAGGTATAGGTTCATGTCCAGTCACTGGTACGTTCACCTTACTCGAGTCATAGAGGATTTAGGCATCTGTCATTCAACATAATGGAAAATAAAGTATATACCCCCTTTTTGCAAAAGGTATAATTTGATGTTGATTGACATTTTTGAACTTTATTTTACATAGAAAACGGAGGTTTCTGCGATGAAGATTTTTTTCTTCTTCACGACGTATTATTATTAGATCTTTTCCCACGCCTTGAACTTGTATGTAAATAGATCTTTTTTAAATCGGTCTTTTAGAAACGAAGATAGAACCGCACGAGGTCATCGTAACACCACCTGCAGAGGAACCGAGATTGAGTCAGGCCAGCGAAGGGAGCGAAGCACCTAGCGAAACTGCGTCGGAAACCTTCATGCCGGCCGGTAAAGTGAGAAGATATCGAGGTGATACTAGTAAGAGAAGAAAGGGTGTATATATCACACAGTGGCCGGAACCATCGGAAATCGACAGAAACAAACTGGCAGCTCAGAGTAGCGAAGAACGTGATGATGCGCCAGCAACACCCAGTGATTTGTCTGACTGCGAGGGACACACACCTAGGAGGTAACAATTTTTGTTAATATTGCATAAAACTTTTTCATAATTTCAATTTAACCATTTTATCAGATAATATTCCCTTGAAAACATGCCTCGACATTTTACGTTAAGTGCTGATGTTCTATTCTCGAACAATAGCCAATTGTCATGATATCAACTGAATTTGTTTCATAATTTCTTTGGTTTCATATCCTTATATGCCATTCTGGATATTTTACATTGAAGAAAAAAAAAAAAAAAAACAATAATGATTGATAGCAATTTAATCAATTTGAATTAATGCAGCTAAATATTTATTAATTTAGCTTTAGAAAATATTAAATCATTTTATAACAAACTTGGCATGTATCCAAATAGTTTTTATGTTAGGATCTGAACATCAGTTAACATTCGAGCATCATATTTACATTTCTACGGACAAGGCTTAAATGAATATTTTGTAAAATTTCAAAACATTTGTATATATGAGACGGTGTATATTTTAAATTTATCTGAACGTATTTCAAATAGTTTATATATTATTATTCGTATATTTTACTTCTTTTAATTGGAATAAATATCCAGACTCGAACTGACCAGAACTATCTTGATGTACCGAACGAAGAAATTACATATGTGATTTAAAACTGTTTTTTTTTAACTGTCAAAAATGTTATAGTTTTAAAATTTAAGTAAGTTGCTAATGATCCAATGACGAATATAAACGACTTAAATTTTATTAATCGCGTATTCTAAATGTTGGTTAAAATCTAAACTCAATGTACGTAAATTGAACTGAATGTAGATAAATTAAAGAAGGTTTTTGAATTAATCTTGAGAAATGTCGAGAATCCTATTCATGAAAAGATTGTTTTCATTATATGTTATTGACGAAATGAAGAATAAAGTAGGGCGACGTGTGTTTTGTTAGAAACTCGACGAAGATAAATGTTTTTAAAATTGGAATCAATCTGTTTTTAGCAAATGTTTTTATTGCATAAAATTTAATCTATTTGTTGCAACAATTTAATTTAGTTTCTTTTAAATAAACGTTTTTCTATTTTTACTTCCTTTATTGTTTTCTATAAAGTTGATATTGTCCTTTTCAATAATACACTATTTCCTCTTTAGAAGAAGGACGCCATACAGATTCTATTTCTAGTTTTTGTTTATTTATATTTAATTATGTCAATCTTTATATTATATATATTATATTATATTTGTATTTTATATATTAAAAATATAAAAACCATTTCCTTATTTCATTCATATATTTTAATGCTGTCTTTTCAGTAATAAGTGTTTTATTTCTTACATCGTATACTTTTCCGTACAATTTCGCACAAGTTTGAGAACAAAAATAAATACGACTGTAAGAATAAACGATATTTACATTCGGTTTATTTTTACTCGATTTTTCGTCGACAATTTTCCGTATTTGCATTAGTCGATTTTCTATTTTTTTTTTCGACAATGACACAAATTCTGTAAATTTGTTTGCTTCGTCATTGTACAGTCTCAAAATGTCATTGTTTTTATGTACCTATAGCGTTAATTTTATTTTTGATTCTTGTTATTTTTATTTTTATTATTCACATCTTCTTCATATTTGTATTTATATTTTGAATGTTCGTCATAATACCTATTATTTGACTTACTATATCATATTTTTTGTTACTGTGATATTACAAATGTTAGTTTCGAAATTTTAATTCAATTGTTGTTATAATTACATTATTAATTTAGTTACAAACACATTAATTTAAGGAATTGCATAACTTATCGTGATTAGAAATGGTAACTGGAGTGTCGCGGACAGAAAATTCAATGAAGGTTCTTCCGTTATTGAAAAATAAACAAATTCAAGATTATATTTTTTAACACTAGGCTTTTATCAATTTCGCGCCTTAGGGTGAAAGTTGCCCGCGCAAATAATCATATACATCACGTGCGAAATATCGATCTAATGTGTCAAACTTCACACTCGCAAATACCGATACTTCCGCCCTTGATACATAATATACTATTTTCGTAATATTAACAATGTGTTTATTCAATTTTCATCCATCTCAACGAATTTCAATTTTTTTTATATCTGATATGAGATATGGCATATAAGCAGTGTATTTAAACAACTCGATAATAATATTAATAATCTTTAATTCGTTTAAAACAAACTCACCCTGAAACATTTCATAACAAAAAAATTATCACAATATTATTCAGTACACGTATATAGTATTCATACGCTTACTATGTAAATTCGCATCTCCTAATCACTGGATTATGGTGTATAATACATTTTGCTTTACCTTCATTTAAAATTTTTATTAATTTTTAGTCTCATTCAATTCTATCAGCATAAATTACTGTTTTTTTTTTTTTTTTTTTTTTTTTTTTTTTTTTTTTTTTTTTTTTTTTTTTTTTTTTTTTTTTTTTTTTTTTTTTTTTTTTTTTTTTTTCGGCATCTTTTTTAAATATAGTAAGAATAATATAATTAGAAAATATATTTATTAATAATTAATTAGGTTATTATCTTTATAACAATTATTTAATTTTTTGTTACATTTTGTTATATTTTGTTAGTTTATTCTTATTATTGTTATACGAACTTTTTACAAAAAAAAAAAGGCAATATAGTAACGTTTTCGTTACAAGGTATGTAGAGACACGTGCTCGACCCACACGAAAACATGAATTGTAAATGAAGCGTAAGAAAGCTTCAAGGGATAAAAGTGACAGATAAAAGGGGGATTGAGTCTCGAAGCATTGAGACTTATGGTAGTGACGCTGCATAATTCAAAACCCACAAAAACAATATTCCATTATTTATATTAAATCGCTTTAAGATTATACAGGAACGGATGACCCTATATATAGTTGTAATTCCAACCTCGTATATTCATCCGAGTTTCATATAAACTGTGAATCTAATGTGTATTGCCCACTTGTATGCTTGTGTAGATATAGCAAACGTCCCCTGCGCGGACCTTACGGACAGATGTTGGAGGCGGAAATGGCGAAGCCTCGCGTCACCGACATCGCTCTAGAGGAAGGGCTCAGACCTCGCAGAAAGATTTCGGCGAATTTGTCGTTTACCGGTAACAATAGCGGATCCGATTCCATGACACCCTGTCATCACCGAACGACCTCGAGCCCCAGTAAATTGGAAGGGTTACCTGGACCCAGCCCTGAACTACTGGCGGAACTTCTAAGAGGATCCTCGGAGAGAGTTGCACGCGCACTTCCGCATCGAAATGTAAGTGATGATATTTTTACTTTTTTTCTTTTCTTATTTGAAAGGATTTTAAAACAATCAAAATTGACATGAATTGTTTTTATTACAATAAAGTATATATTGATTTAGATAAAATACAATATGTTTTAAACGTCTACTTTTAATTTTGAATACGGTACAAAATATCTGGAATGTTGTTGATTTAGAAATGTACGGAAATATTTTATTGTTTCATATATATATATATATTAGTATTGATTTATTGCTGAAGTAAAAATGTTTTATCGTGGTTTATCATGGTCTGAATACAAGTTTTAATTATTCTGCGATGCGTTGCGTAATGCATATATATATATTCAACATGACATAACGACATAAACCATTGGCTGATGTATTTTGTCTATCGAAAATAGAGTGACAATTTGTGGTACGTCAAGTACGTAATTATCCGCTTCGGAACGCGCGAATTGACTTTAATATCCCAAGGATCGTAAAGTTTTGTAAGATGATGAGGAGATTTCTGCAAAAGATTAACTACGCTCGTAAGAAGTAATAAATTCTAATTAAAAATTGTAATTTAATTTATCAGCATCTCTAATTGTAACCTCCTATATCCACGTTTATAGATCAATGAAATGTTATTTGAGTTTAAAGGTATATGCAGATTTTTATACAATTTGTCTAATAATAGAGATAACAATAGAAGCTTTAATATAGAACTACAAATTACTTACAAGAATAAAAATAAAAATAGATCGAGCAAGATAATAAAAATCTTTATACACGGGTTTCAACAATTATAACAACGTCTACATTTTCATGTATTTATGTATAAAATGTATACGCATATATTTCGGCGAATCGAATAATTGGTTTTTAAAGCTGAAAGTTTGTTGTAACAATGTATAGTCTCGGGAAGAATTATATATTTCATATATTGCCTGGGGACTACCATAAATCAATTTTAAAACGTGAATAAATGATGTAACCTTTTATATTTTGAATAAAAATTAAATCGACTTTAAAGGGGATGTTCTGTTCCATTTTACCGTTGATGTTTCCATTGGAAACTTTTGGTAGGTTTTTCCGAACGCTGAACAATTGTCACGCGCCTGAATTAAGTTACGCTTGCTTTGTATGCTATACAATGACTGTTTCTGCATTGTACACGCAAGTTAAACAACGAATGTGCTATACGCATTATAGGTACATCTGTTGAATAGACGATGTGATCATTTTGAGCTTCGACACAATATATATATAGGATTCGATATAAAATAATGGGTATAGCTATAAAAATTGATTATAATAAAGTTTTTTGAAATTCAGGTGACGTATATACTGTTTCGTTATTAGAAAAACACTAGTAACTTTTTTTTTAGCTTATAGATTTTGTTTTTTAACAATTCATAATAATTTCTGTTTTTTTTTTCTATTCTTATCAATCAACTTTCGTTCATCTTCTCTAGACGTCTTTTACTAACAAAAAACCCGTGATTTTCTTAAGTTCAATTAATGACTGAAACATTTTCTTTTTAAATTTATTAATTCACGTGGTGCATCATTCAAACGAAATGAATATTTGGCATGCTTCGGACGTTTCTTTAAGACACACCGCGGTAGCCACGGAAAGTGCAGATGCACTCATCCACTTGACGCAACTGCTTTCAAACGTAATCTAATAAATAATATTCGGTAATATCTCTAGTATGACTTGCGGCTTTGCCAACGGTGCCGCGGAGACTTGATGTTAGCAGTATAGGGTTTCACTATACTTAGTCTGGTTAGTACCGGACCGTACCGATTCGTCGACGTTAGGAGTAGAAAGATGCTTTTTCCGTGATTGAAAGCACGGGGAAAAAGTGGTTACAGTAGATCAGTCATGGGAAAATGTAAATGTAAAAAAATCATACGATGAAATAAAAGACTATTTTTAGCCTACAAAAAAAAGAATCAAAGAATTAGGAGTCAAACATTTCTTTTTCGATAGAAACATTTACCATAATTCTAGAAAGTACCTGCTGACAGATCCTCATATAACACCATGTCAACCATCGATATATAAAATAATTGACAAGTTGGATTAATTAACTTGCTCTTGTCGAGACACAAAAGAATTATAAAAGTTCAAAATCATGCTCAGAAATTTTGTTGGATGTTAAAACCTCAGTACAATAACAAAAAAATTTACTCAACGATCCGTGTCGGATCTCTGAATTTCAAGGCCGCGTTCTAACGTGTTTATCGTCTGCGTCACGACACCGACGATCTCAGGAATGCTGTGCGGTTCATTCATGAATTTCGACTACCTCGCGATCTATGTAACTCGGTATATGGCGTCACGAGCAAATTATAGCCGGTTGCAATGAACACAAATAAAAATGCGATTATATACAATGTGTATAGTAGAAAGATTGGAAAGGATTTTATCCTGGTTTTTTTATTCTCATTGATAATTCACAATAAATCGCTGAGTGCCTTAAATGCTTGATGCAAGTGTAAATATTTTTGGTATACATTCCGAATGATAAGAAAGCACACAGTATGTATTAGTATCCCCCAAAAAAACATTTTTATGTAAAAAAATTCGCCAAGTTCTTATTATGCCTACAATTATTTGTCAGTACAGTAATTTATAAATCTAAAAATACA
>JAPYZR010005223.1:0-15476 GCA_030522945.1 Trichopria nigra
GGTGTGAAGTTAGTCATGGATCCTTTTTTCTTTTTTATTCTAGACTTCTAAAATAGTGGTCAAAGTTAGGCATTATTAACATAACTACATTTTAATCATTTCGAGCGAGAGTCCAAGGATAATTACAATCGAACATCACAGGTAAGTTCGTTTGATTGTATAATTAAAACAGCCTGAGCTTTCCTGTAATCTCGGCGAGATCTTTTGTTCACTATATTGAAAATTGCATTACATGAATTAATTAGAATTGTTAGTGAAAATTAATTAATAATGTTAATATATACGATGCTATAATTGTAAAAATAAAGATTCTTGTATTCATACTTAAAATTGAAAATTAAATCATCCTCATCACATTTCTGTATTTTAAGGACTTTAAACTTCGTTCGCGCATGTATGTGTGCGTGCGTGTATCAAATATTAAATAGAACAAACCATCAGACATTTTGACAGGCAACAAAATGTGCCGCCAACAAAATATCTCGTCGTTTTTTAGGCCAGAAAAAAATAGCGTAGGTTGAACGTATAAGTAGTTACGTCCCGTTATGTCCAGACATCACCTTCTATTATTTTTGTATCACTGTTAAATACTGTTTTTGTTTTTATCATTTCTGTTTAAATCCACAGCTCAGGTAACATCTGCAACGAGGTAGATTTTAGTATAAATGATATTATATCACCGCGAATAAAAATAACGTTTAAGTGAGCTACAAACGTCATTTCAAGTATAAACATAAATACTCAACAAAACAATCAAGTAGTAAACATAATTTCGTCAGACGTTTTAACATTCATATTCGTGTGCTAAAGATCCGAATATGAAGAAGAAATCGATAAAAATAATTGATAGAGATTAAAAAACAAAACGAGACAAAAGGGGGTTACGATTAATTTTAAGTAGAAACGGCCGATTGGGTCAGACGACGGAAGATTTAATTCCGAGTAGAAAGTATAAGTCGAGTAATTTCAAAAGGTCGAACGCAGACTTCTCACACGCGAAATGCCACGAATTATCAAAAGCTCAAGTGAGAATTTGACGAATATTAAAGTGGAGAATCGTAGTAATACTCTTTTTAATGGTCAAAAAACAAAAATGATCAAACACTGCATTGTTTAAAATATCATTATTACCCTGTATTATAAAAGTTAAACGATCCCAAGGGAGTAACTTTTACAACAATATACCGATTTTCGAGCTTTATCTGAATGTACACGAAAGCGCCGCAAAAAAGCGACCTAAAGCGATGGTAAACGATCAAGCGTGCCGAAAGCTCGGTGTAACCAGTAACTGAACTAAAACACCTATATAGCGCCAACTCCGAACAATCGGCTTTCGTTATTCAGCGCCGCGGGAATCGATAAAGCATCCAAGTTTGGGAAGCTCAAATCGCTAACCGCTAAGCTTCTGGGGGTGTACAGAGCGAATGCAAAGCAAGACGTTTCGGCGTTCCCTGGTATAACGTTCTTGTCGGATTAGACGAACCCGTGCTCTGCCACACATTCGGGCGGAAAACGCGATCCCGCATAAACCGGCTAAGGGAGCGGTACATTCGTACTTATATAAGGCACTTGCGTACCTTATAGCACAGGGCGGTATAGGGCGCAACTAAATTTTAACCGGAACTTCGGGTCTCGCCCGTCCTCCTTATATCGCGTCTTCGATCCGTATACTAACGGAATTACTATCGACCCTATACACACGCCCCGAATGAACGCTGCAAGCACTTTCGCGATCTTCGCGCGCGCAAACGGATGTTTACGTCCGTGATTGTAAACGCTTCGGCGCCTCTTCGTTAGGTGCGGCTTTTTCGAATTATTTGCCGTGCAGGGCGAATCCCACGAGACTGATTTTATGGTTCGTTTTTTGCGAAATGGTAAATACACTTGTTGTATACTGTCTGAATAAAAAAAAGAGACTACTTTTGTTTTTTAAATTCTGTGTGTGTTTTTCTATTTTTGTTTTTTTTTTTATGCGCTGAAAGTACATTTGGGAAGTGTTAGTTACTTTTTATTTTATTTTGATACATTAGATTAAAACTGGATTTATAGAAAACTTTGCAAAACTATTAACCATATTAATGGTGTCTTTCGTGCCTAGGGAGCAAAATGACATTTTGCATGCCGTGGGTGACTGCTGACAATACATTAAAATTGCATTGCCTCCATCTCCAGGCGACTTTGATTTATTTTTGTTAACTACATTATTTAAATTGTCGAAAGTTTTGCGACTTTCGGTAAATTAATGAGAAATATGAAGCGTTTTTAATAATTGTTTTCGTGCAGTGTCAACTGTACGACTGTATACCTAGAAAAGTATAAATTCGACAAACTCGCACTGTTTGGTACCGCGAACTTCTTTTGTTGAAATTTGTACATGAAACTTCAAAAAGTAAATAAAAACAAAAGTACCACTCGACACACGGGGATTTTGTTTTGTCACAAAATTAGCATTTAAACGAGACGGAAAACAAATAAAAAAAAAAAAAAAACGCACGGAAATTTGTGTGTTTAGTTTTGCAAGTGGATCATGTATAATTGTATGCACGGTAACGAATTTGACCTTATAATGAAATCATCGTTAATGCGTCATAAATTAGCCTCAAATATTTATCAAATACTGCAAACAAAGTTGTTTTCTGAATGATAAATATGCTCATCGGTCTCGCTAGTCTCTGAAGTAATTTTGCCTCTTCCATCACGTACCGCAGAGTACAAAACCGCTACCTATTTAAACTTTATTACTGCAATATCAAGCGTAAAATCGCTAGCAGTGCATGTATGTTTACTTGAGTGTTGTTTGTAATGGACTGACAAAATAGTAAACAATTTTATTAATCTTTTTCGATTAAGGATTTTTATACGTATTATTTTTTTTGCATAAAGAAATACATTTTTTTGTTTGCAAAGTTGAAATGAATGTGCTTGGTTTGGTAAAATACTTCACTTTTACTACGACTCTTTAATGATCATCATTTTTACAAGCAATTTGTATGTAGTCCTTCAAATTTATTTTTCGCGTTGCTGTATACAACAATAATATTGTTGCTGTACAACAGCAAGATAATGGTTGTGATTAAATTGTAAATTCATTCGTCATTTTTTTTATACTTTCATCAACTTCATTCGTTGCTTATGGTGTAAAGTTGAAATTTTTTTTTAAATCATATTTACCTTGACATTAAAAAAAAACGAGATAAATTTTTATATTTTTTTCCTTGTCGGTTATTTCTGCCATAAATCCCAGCAAATAGAAAAGTAATAATTGTAAAACGACCATGTAACATTTATGTAACAAATAACAATTATATAAATGTTACGTTGCCTTTACTTTTTGTGTTTGCAGGGATGATATACTGACGTTACCTAATTGTTACTTTAATTTACGTGGATATTTTGTAGTTGATGTAAATGAAACTTTTGTTCCACTAATTTTTTGAATTTTAGGCCGATGAATCCCAAAAATATAAGGATGATTATATGTTACGATGACATTTGTTACGATATTTCGACATCTCCCTCCACCTGCCCTGTCAGTAATATAGGAATAGTCAAATTAACATCCCCACATATTTCGGAATTTATAAGCCCAAAATATAAAACTGTGATAGAAGATACTCAATAAATACTAAAAAAAAAAACAAAAAAAAAAAATAATAATAGATCGTTGTGGAGGTTGTGGTGGTCCACAACGATCTATTATTATTATTTTTTTTTTCTTTTAGTATTTATTGAGTATCTTCTATCACAGTTTTATATTTTGGGCTTATAAATTCCGAAATATGTAGGGATGTTAATTTGACTATTCCTTATATTATGTTACGACATCCCGACATTCCCCACCCATTTAGTAACATTTTTCCCTAACCATCTATTTTTTTCTTTTAATGTTTTCCTCTCTGCACTTTTTTACTTTGTTCGAGTACAGATTTAGATTTTGGGCCATATAAATCCCAAAAATGTAGGGATGGCTATAACTCATCATCTGTTGTGATATTCCGATATCCCCTACCCTTCTATAATACCATTTTTCCATAACGATCCATTACTTTTCTGGGATTTCTTTTAGTACTTTTATACTTTGTTCTAGTGCTTTTTTACTCTGTTCTAGTACAGTTTTGAATTTTAGGCCAATAAATCTTAAAAATGTAGGGATGATTACAACTCCTTATCTGTTACGATATTCCTGTCACAATCACTGTCTTTCTCGTATATCTTTTTACGTCTTACCCCGATGGTGTTCCATTTTAGATCGTTCAATTTGAAAAAAAATGGAGGACGCTCCCAATACAATAACCTATGTCCATCCAAAATATTTTTACATTCATCTATTTTCCTTCTACTTTTTTAACATTTGCCACCTCACTCCACTTCATCCAATCACATTATCGTTTTTTACTGGATATCGATCGTTCCTACGAAAAAAAAAATCTGGCATTCCATGCTAAAAACGTCTGAGGAGCCAAGCGCCATCATCCCCTCGTTTCTTTTTGTCTTTCAGTCGGGCGCATTTTTCGCAGGCAGTGCGCAGGGCGCGCGCACTATTTGTCACGCTCGGTTTACCGAATTTAACGTCGTTTCAGCGAATTTAATTCGCCGCCGTGGTATTACGTGCCTTCCTTTCAGCCTCGAGTATATAAGACGAGAGGATTCGGCGGCTGCCTGGGCGCCCACCCTGCACATAAGGTACGTGTTTCGCTGCCGGCAGGGCCTATACATGGGGGTTGCAAGACAAGAAACGAACCGCCTATACAACCTTACCCGGAGGGCGCGTCAGGGGCGTAAGTGCGCTCGCGAGAAAAGGGGGGCCTAGAGGGAGAGAGGCCTCTCAGCTTGTTTCCTATGGTTTAATTGGGCGCAAAATCATTTCCGATGCAAGGCGCGGATGCAACCCTTAAGCAATCATCGTAAAAGCACCCGCGAAAAGACTATATAGGCTACGATCGATGCGTGTTTAATTATTAACAGTGCATGTACACTCGTCTAACCCACCATTCCCCTTATGTAGTATTGTCGCGAGGACGACTGCAGCGAGATAACCCATAGCGGCGGGCTTAAGCACCTTGAAAGGCAAAAAACGAACCGTTATATTCACAGCTTCTAATTACTCGAAGAGCCTATATGCGTATCCCATTCTCCATTCGCGATATGGTCGAGGAGCAAATATGCCACGAATTGTTGAAAGTTCGGATTTTCTAATCTTTCAGAACTAAGAATGCAAGAATTTTGCAGATTTTTTTTCCTTGGATATTTATTTTTCTATCAGTTTTTTCAAAAAAAAAAAAATTTTAAAAACAAAATTGTTGACACGAGATGGTAATAAGCTCTTTTCCGCCCTGTATAATGCTACTTAAAGTGTGATAAGACTGTATGTATATATATCACTTAATAATGATATGCGTCATTAAAGATCAATTTACATGGAAAACATAAAAAAATGGTCATTGCGAAAAGTAGTCGATTTCCAAAAAGAGAAATTTACCTGTGAGCTTAATCATTTTTTTTTTTTTTAATTCGATAAAGAGCTCATTAGTGGCAACAAATATTGCACAATATACTTGACTTCTAACATACTACTTTCAGCCCTAGATCCAAATCAGAGGTTGGAAAAGCCTACTTTCGCTGACTTCATTGGATGTACGAGAATTATATTTTTAATGCAAATATCTAAAAAATCACGTTTTTGGGTGATTTTTATGAATGGAAATAAAATAAAAAAGGACGCAAAATTACCGTTTCTCATCCTGTAAGAGCGTAAAATGTATTTTCCTCATTTAAAAGCAATTTTTTTTTCCTTTCATGAATTTGTAAACGACTTTTATGACGGTCAGTTCTTAACGGATTGTTTACTATGATTTTTAAGTTCTAAATCTAACTGTAAACAAATACAAACCTCTATTTCTCGCCCTGTTCAAAATTACTCCTAATAATACTATTCTGGGAAGTATTTTAACATGTTTTCCGCATTTTTGTGCAGTTTTTTTTCTACCCATAACTTATTAGACCTTGCAATATAACGTTATCCAAGGAAAATTTCACGCAGAATTACATAATACGAGGAGATAATAAAACCTATTTAACAATGAAACGACCTCACGCTGCCATTCCATTCCATAACGTGCTAACGGGTAGCCACGTCGGTTAATCATCGACTCGTTTCTCGCGCGCCAGCCCAACACACGTCCTCTCCAACTTAATCACCCTCTTTTTTCCCGTGCAACCCCTTGTTTCCGACACGTTTCATCGCCCTCGACCCTTCGGCGGCCTGAGGGAGGGGCAGGGGGCGGGGGTGTACAGCCGCGGCTCCAGACGTCTCTAGATGTCTCCGTATAGGCACTGTACAGTGCGGATGCGGGGCATCCACGAGCACAATGGGTTTTAGCTTCGGCTAACGAGATAACTGATCGATACGGAAGTGAGACTCGAGGACACAATGCCGATACATATTTCGTACTTGTTATCGTGAACGGCGAAAGAAAGGAGGTAAAATTCAAAACCGCTCCGCCGTCTTCGGAAAAGCACAATGCTCACGGCCAATTGGAAGCTGTCCTCGAATCTTGACAGATTTATCGGCAAGTTATTGGAAAAATATAATGATGGTGTTAGCTTCGTTAGGCGTAAAACGGACGTGACGCTTTTTCGACAAAAAAGCGCCTCCAAGATAACAGTGAGATTTTAGAGACGTCAGGCAATTTATCGAAGTGGTCATTATTTCATCGCTGCCAGTATTGGAATATTTACTTATGTCAATAAGAAGATATTATTGACGATCAAATTTTGACGATTAAATAAATTTGTTGTTTTTCGTTAATCATATTTTATTCTTTCCGCGACCTATCATCATTGTTTCACATCATGGGAATACTTCAGATAACAAGTGATTTTTTTTTAACTCTCCAATGTTTAGTTACAATCTATCGCAGGTGACAATAAGTAAATATTTATTAGATATAATTAAATTAACACACACCCTAGTAGAAAATAAGACCAGTTTATGTCCATTTTTCTGGATTCCGTATATTAACGTAGAAGCCCGAAAAATTAGGCTGAAACTGGTGTCATTTTCTGCCAGGGCAGGCACATCGCCATATTGGTCAGTACCATTCTCTAACTTGTTATCAACAGTTATATTATAATGTTAATCTAAAAAATGTAATGTATGTACTCATAAAATGTTCAAAATATGGGTTTGTATCGTTTTAATCTGATACTATGTGCTGCTCGTTGAATTAGTAGAAACTTTCTTTATAACTTGCTATCTTCTTTTTGCTAGTTGGAATGTTCATATCTTTTCCAATTATCTCATTTGGTACAAACCAAGGCTCGTTTAAAATGTTTCTAAGTGTTTTGTATTGGAAACGTTCGATTATTTCTATGTTGGAATTTGCAGCTGATCCCCATAACTGTGAACCGTAGAGGTCGTCCTTAAAGGTTTGATAAAAAAATAAAATATTATTCTATAGAATATTGAGAGCTTTGATTTCCTGCCTAGAATCCAGTACATTTTTCGTATCTTGAGATTTCATTGTTTCCTTTTATACCAGATCTGGTATCTCCACGTTAAACGCCGATCTAAATGCATTCCTAAGTATTTCATTGAATTACGTCATCTTTGTTTCATGATAATACTTCAATAACTAGTGATAATAATAAAATGTTGTATTTTCTTCAGTATATTTGTAGTTTAATAAAGAAAGTATCGAAGAGTGTTGTTGTTGTTATTGTTGTTGAATTCATTTAATTATCGTTATTGAAGTTGTTGCATTTCAATCGTTTCTATAAATAACACATTTTTCATCATGTTATTTCGTTTATTAAAAGAAGAATTTTTGTCACTAGGGCAGAAAGCAATATTTTTTTGTTCACTTTAGACGTTAATCTGAGACGTCTGTGTCTGCCTAGTTTTATCAACCTATGCAGATTTTATTTATTTCTGATCCTTAAATTTTCGTGAATTCTATCAAGTTTTATGAGTATTGTAAGCGTTCAAAGATGAATAAATACAGAAAAGTGTTGAGAAAAAATTGTACCTTGTATACCAACGTTGACAAAATTTTGATGAAAATTAGGTTTAACCAAATGGTGATCAGGACTGATATAGTATTGGCGAGTGTTGACGTAAATGACAAGTTTCAATAAGTTGAGGAAACTAATTGTAGAAAACTATAGTTTTAATTGTTTTGAACACTTCGACAATAGACTGAATTTAAAAAAAAAATTAGTTTCAAATTTTCAAAAATTGAAAAAAAAGTTACGAAAAAAGTTAAGAAAATTGATCGAAATGAAAATGATTGTAAGAAAATCAATATAATCAATTTTTTAATGAAGTCTATAGAATAATTAAAGTCGACTTACTGTTGCATTCCCTTCCACGGGGGACCCTATAGGTGCTTACTCGTTCTGAGCCTTTTTTTATTTTATCCGACTGGCAAGCGAGCAAGTGAGGCAGATGTTAACGAGAAAAGTTTACGTTTTCAGGCGTTGATTCGAGTCACAGTTCGACTTTGTCCTTTGTTCGAAATTAAAAGTCAACGGGGGTCGATCGACTTTTCAACGGTGAGACCGTTTTTCTAGGCGAACTCTTGCCGCCGGGAACTTCGACATAAGAATTTTTTTAATTCGACGTATAGCATTCGTTTCTCTTCGAATGAAAGGCAGAACGTGGAATAATTAATACCCGATCCTTGAATCGCTCGTTTTTTACCCGGATTTACTGCAATTAAAAAGTTGCACCCGCCTTTTTCTTCTTTATTTCACTTTTACTTAAGCAACAGGACATGAGTGAAGAAGAAAATGGTACAATGGAAATTAATTACGGGCGCGACATTTGAAAATGCGCCGACTGAGAACCGAGAATTAATGAAGCAGAAAATTAAACCTGAGCTCACTTGCAAAATGTGCTCGTTCGAAGATTAATTTGTTTCTTGACAGTTTTTTCTTTCTTTTTCTTTTTCTTTTTTTTGTTCAAGTAAGCGCATTGTACTATTTTTAAATTTTAATGTTCCGAGTTTTAATTTTGAGTTTAGTTTCGTGCGTAACTTTAGAGAATGGCAAAATTAAAAGAACTCGTTGATTATGTTATTTGTAGGAAATTAATTATCGTTCCATCTGGCAATTTTATAAATATAAAATATATTCAAATATTAAATATCCTGTTCAAAATATATATTTACTATTTTGATGTTATGTACTTCATTTTGGAGGTTGACACGCCATGCTGTAACATAAAAAAAAATAAGCAAAAAAATAGGAAAATAAAAAAAAAAAAAAAACATAAAAAACAGAAAATAAAACAGAAAGAGAACAGAAAAAAGAACAGGGAATAAATTCTTAAAGAATAACTTCTTATTCGTGACCATATATTCTTTATTTTTAGAAAACATCTAACTTATTATTGATTAGTTTCGTTTTTCCACATTTGTGAACGAGATTGCGATTCAAAAACTGAACATTTTCACTTTTTCCTATTTCATTATATAGTGGATTACAAAAAAAAAAAACGAATTAAATCAGTGTCACGTCCCAATTAGAAGCAAACAAATCCGTCGGCCTATCAAAAGCCACGGGTATATCGCGACCGACGTACTTTTAATTCCGAGCTTCTAATCAGTGCGAGAAACAAAATTACGTTAATTGCTCGAAATTCATCGGGCGACAGAAGACGTGCAATTAGCGGATTTGCATAGAGCAGCTAGCGCAACACGGCAGTTGGGTAAAAAGAGGTGAAATTTCAAAGTCGACTGTCGTTAGTTTGCCGACGAGTGCTGGTAATGGTTCTCCTTGAAATTAAGGGCACGGGACTTCCCGAAAAAAAAGCCCAGGATCATGCCTGACGTATTTTTCGAGCCTGCGGTTGCACTTCTCCAGCCTGCACGCTTCCAAGGCTCCTGAAAATGTGCTTGCAATGTGCCCTTTATGTCATTGTTTAATGATTTAATGATGGTTCACTCATGTATGGTTCTGTACAAAATGAGTCGATGGCTTGTACGCGACATACATTTCGGATTGTTTATAAATTTCGACAATATATCAAATTTTGTTTTTTTTTTCGTTCCATTTTTTTTCTGCACGATGCTTCAAGTTCCTTTTTTTTGAGATCAATCAATCAATCTGCAATAGGAACGCATCTTAAAGGATTGTATCAAGGAATGTAAAGAAAGCTGCCATTGTATACTGTAAATGGAAGAGAAAAAACGTTCAGTCAAACAGAAGACACTATAATTGTCGTGTCGGTTTCGTTGCATGGCAATACGACTCCGTTTGATCAAGCCGGAACGGTTTTTGCATAAATGGTAAATTTAGTGTCTTGTGTATTTCACCGGTTAAATGGACTACATGTACTCGACTCGATTTACAGAGCTAACCTCGCATTAATCGTCCGTGCTGGACGTGACGTCAAATAAAATTTGCGCAGTTCAGTACATAAACTCTGATATTATTTCCAACACAAATGCATGCCATCAATTGTTTTTTTTTTTATTTTTATCTTACAATACCTGAACAATTTTTTTTTTATTTGAACGGAAGGAAAGATATTTTTCTCAAATGTAATTATTTATTAAAAATTACTTTTTTAATTGTTGCTCTTGACTTTTATAAATCGAAAAGAAATATTGATTTTTTTTTTGATTCTATCGTTCGGATTTTAAGACGCATTCGTCTTTCGACAGAGAAAATCTAAAAAAAAAAAAAAAAAATAAAATAAACGAATAAACATCTAGAAAATCCCCCTCGAAAATGGCAAAAGTTTCTTTAAATAAAATTCTCAGCCTCCATACATTAATGTTGCACCGAGGAATTTGCGACTTTCGAAGATCGTACATCTGGGACGGAAATCCGCACTCGGGATATATTTTCGAATACGTATTTTTTTTCTGCCTTTGACACTACAAAAGGTACATCAGATTTGTGTATACAATTTCCTAAGAGATCTCGCGGATTTTCCATCTCGAGTTCTGAATGCGGCATCGCGACTTTGGCGAACTTGGAACAGGCTTATGGATATATATATATATACGTAGACATTGTATATAGATGTACATAGTTATATATACATATATATAGCTATATATATATATATATATATATATATATTATATATATATATATATATTCAGCATGAAGTTGTTCCAGCGGATATATCCTCGGAATATTGCTGTTCATATCAAGTCGATAAAGGTCGGAACTACCTTATTGGCGCGCGGCGCATGCCAAAGAATGGGAAATGCAGACCTCCGGTGCAAAACGAGCCGGCTTTATCGACGAAAAGAAGGAAAAGCTCGGAAGCACCAGCCGGCGATTGTTATGGCCGATCCGCACGTGTGAAATATTACAAAAATAAAAATAGCGCTTTTACGTATCATCCGGACGCGAAGGAAATTTTTATATGAAAGCTTCATTTTTCTTACGTATATATAAGACCCAATTCATAATGGTATGTTAAAAGAGCATAACAATGCAATCATTTAATATTATTAAATATTTTTTATATGATTTTTTAAAAAGCTATTTTTAGATCCTAGGGCACAAAGTCATACTTTATACGCCCCTGGTTGATGTACAGTGATGAAAAATGAACTTTTCTTTAATGTATTTTTTTCTCAATCCGTCTTTTTTTGAGTATATATATATATATGTAATTCAGTCTTTGTTAGAACTAATCTGAAAAATTAAATTTCACTCATTTCTTTGGCTTAGTTTTCTGCAACACTTTTTTCATCTTTTATCCGCAAATTTAGGATCTCGTTTAATCATCAGCAGAATTCAGCTGCCTCTTCTCATGATTTTCGTTCTTGCTCTATATTCGATCGTTTCTCGTTCCACAAGAATCGATATGGCTTGTCGTGCGGATTCCGTACACGTCTCTTGCTATATCTTTCATCAAAATTGATTTCTTCTCAACTCATTCTGGCTGATGAGTTTTGCCGTCAGCATTTGACTCTCGAACTTTTTGTCACCTTTACGATCGAAACTCCCCCCACCCCCCCCCCCCCCCCCCCCCCCCCCCCCCCTCCCCCCTCCACCACTCGTTCACTGAATCTCACATACCAAATTTCGAAAATTAATTTTATTTTTGATATTTGACCATTTCAGCTTATGTATTGTTTGAATTCAACGTAATTTTATTTCGACCCTCATCGTAGGCTCTATTTCTTCATCTCTTTATATAGTGACCATGACCAATAAGAAATTTTTTGTATGTTATCTTGTACGCATGTATATATACGTACGTCATTTCTGTTAGAAAGCAATTTTTAGTTTTAAAGTAATTTCTTGATCAGTATCGAGAGGGACTCGGTCGGTTCTTCTTTTGGCTCGTCTTTCATAATACATCATATACGCATTATCGACCGAGTTCTTGGCTCTAAATGAGGAAAGTTCTTCGCGATGAAAGATACCTTCATCTATGATGGGTTCTTTTTCACATACGCGATACTTCGTTCAATTTAAGGAGAAGCTAAAGCTGCTCGGTCGATAACGTCAATTCCTAATAACCTAATATATTCAAATTAAGGTGGTTCTAAAGTAGAGCTGTTACCGACCTAACCTCAAAACAGGAAAAGTATAAATAAATAAGTATTGAAACATTTTTTCAAAATTCGGGCTTTGGAAGGGTGATTCTACATAACATATACAATCTTCAAAAAAATATCGCTGAAATCGGTTCAAAATTAAACTAGAATTATCCGAAATAAATTATTTTCTCGTATCAGCAATAAATATAATTTACTTCGGATAATCCTCCTTTAACTTTGAACAAAATTCAGCGATTTTTTTTTTAGGATTGTAAATATGTTATGTAGACCTTTCCAAAGCAAAATAATAAAAAAAAAAAACGTTTCAATTACTTTATATTTTTATTTTTGAAAACCTCGGTGTATTATACTTTAGAACCCTCTATTAAAATACTACATCGTTCTACATTATCAACATTTCGGTGAAAGTGTTATTTTTATTTTTTTTTTTTTTTTTTTTATTTTTTTTAATCAACTGGCCAATGCAGTTAACGAGGTAAAGTGCCAGTTACATGTGCTCTACAATACCGACGTTCGCATATTCTGCAGGCAATCGTCTTGAGCCTTACTCGATCTACTGTAGTTCTGTGGTAGATTTGCAGTAATTGTATATTTCACGGCTTACATATGTTCACGACGCGATAGATAGATTCTACGCTCTATACTTTTCTGTCTTTTTTTTTGTATTCCGCTTTACGAGTATATGCCTGATTGCCTGCTCAAACGCTACCTGTAATACCGACCGAAGTTTCCAGTAACGCTGAGGGAAGTTCAACGCCGGTCGCCGCTCTTAAATGGCGGTAAACATTTGGCGGGAACGGTCAGGAGTGTCCAGTACAGGTTCAATTCGAGAGAAAAAATTATTAGGCCATCGGAGTGACGGTATATTTCGTAGTTCGCAAAGTTGACCAGTAAGCCATCCCGAGTGGCATAATCGGAGCCTGACGTCATCGCATTTCCGGAAGCAAGCGGAACAACGTCCGTTACACAGGTAAGTGGGTTCTATCCGCAATGGGCGCGTTTATGTTCAAACGCAAATTTTACCCCCGTTTAATGCATCATTCTCTTTGTTCTTTGTCGCGAGTGAATTTGATCCGATTTTTTTTTGGGAAAGTCCGGTATTAGGATAAGTATAGCAAAATTTGCGCGACGGAATTAACAATAACCCAGCAAACACGAATTACAAAATAACGTCAAAATGCCTTCATTATTTCGATACTTCATCAACTTTTTGACGGCTTTCGGACGTCATTGTACAAATCGTGCTTACTGGGAACCTAGACGAAATTTCGTGACGTCATAAATATCAATAATTACCTTTTAAATTACTTTAATGACGTTATTTGTTTTAAGAAAAATTGAAAAATATCTACAAATTAATTTATTAATGTTTTATTCGGAGTTTTTTTTAAAAGCATTCGATTTTCGTTTATTCAAAAATGTAAGATGTTAATTTTATGAGAGTATATTATTGTCATTATATTATTATATTAGTCATATTATTATAGTGTTATTATATTATTCTATTATTTTATCGTTATGTTATGTGTGCCTACATCGAAAATTGCAATTCTTTTTAGCGTAAAAATATAAATTATAATAATATTACAATAAAATATCTTTTTTTTTTAAATTGTATTCTTTTTAAGATATTATAAGATTATTATTATTATTATTATTATAGAAATATTATAACATTTATATCTTACTACCTTTATAATATGTTGTATTTTCACTTTCTCCGAAATGCGTTTTATGTGGTATTATATGCATTATTTTTATTAAACTTCTTTTTTTATATATTATCACTACCATTATATTATTGAAAGTGATGAAAAATAACATTGTTTTAAATATTTACTAATATGATTGGATAAGATGAAGAAGAAACAGTACAATTTACTAATGGATTAACGCGATGAATTTCGCGTGATTTAATCATAATAAATAAAAATGCCCGAAATCAACGGAAATAAATGAAAGGTTCGGTCAGTGGAGAAAACATCGGAAATGAATAACGGAAAATGTGGAAACAGTTTCAATGCATGGTAATCGATAAAAATATATGAATAGTTATAAAATATGTATTATGAAATGAAAGAAATATAAGAATCAATTTATCTTTAAAATGTGTGCTGAAATGGTTATTGATTATTCCCTGGCATATGTGATTGGTATTCACAAAAACGGGATATATATATATATTTAACTTCACGTGCACTTTGTATGAAAATACAAAATGCAGCATTCGCCGATGCGGATAAAATGAAGAAAAACAAAGATATGGTTCGAATCTAAAGAGCTTATAAGCGGGGATAAAAGTCAACTAACGTAATTAATATCTGATAATACTCTTTACATAAACAAAACAAAACAAAAAGTGGCATATGAATGTAAAAATTCAAATTGAATATTCATACAATTAAAAATCTTCTATAATTGAAAAATTAAAAATACAGATTTTTTAGCAAATATATAAACTAAGAAAGAAAAAAAAAGTCAATTGTTTTTTGGGTCGCTCATTACGAATCTAAAGTCAAAATCGAAAAGTTCGACAAAATGACTAATCTTTTTTAAAAAATTGAAGGAATCCTTTTTTTGCTCGTTGAATGTTGAAAGTCTCCCAATTCTCACCAGGAGAGTGAATTGGGATGATTTCGAAAATTAATTGTTTTTGTTGTCTTTTAATCTTGTTATTTATTAAGTTTCGTTTTTGTTTCTTAAATTTAAAATTTTTTATCTTATTTCATTATGTGAGTTTTTAAAAATATTTTGATTTTTTATTAAATAACATGAACAACCTCTAAACTTTTTATATAACCTCTAAATGGCATATTTAATCGATTCTTATAAAGATCGTAAACATTGCAACGAGAGAGCCGTTGCCGTCACTCCTCGTCGCCGACCGCCGCCGCGTGCCGCCGTAGACCGCGTCACTGGCGCAAGTACGCACCGCGTTCGCTA
>JAPYZR010005224.1:0-16859 GCA_030522945.1 Trichopria nigra
TCATATCCTGATACGAAAATACTACCAAGTGGTCGATAAATAGTACAAATATCTCGCCATTAAAAATTTAGTGGCCCACTTCAGAAATTTTGAGCCTTTAGTAAACTCTAAATAATTATTTAGCAGCTATGCAAATAGAAAGTCTCTCTTTAAAATATGGGAGAATCAAATTTGGTTGATACGATCCAGTAGTAGGTTTGGATGTTTTTATCAAATCAGGTATTTTTATTTGAATATTCTCTGACGTTATTTGTATATTTTCGATGTTAATTATAGTGCCAAAGTTTGTATTCGATGAGCTGTGACAAGGGCCAATAATGTCACTGTTTTTTCTGATATATCAAAAATCGAAGCGGAAAATTGTCCAAATTCACGCTTGAGGCACTCTTTATTATGCGTTAAGAGCGACTTAAAAGTAACATAAGTGTCATTTAAGAGTGAATTTGGACAATTTTCCGCTTCGATTTTTTCCAGGGATCGCAAAAATTGAAGCGTACCCGGTATACGCTTAAAAGTGCAAATTCACGCTTCTTTTTGCATTTTAAGCGTACTCAAAGCGTTCTACAAGAATGAATTTGTTCTTTTAAGCGTACCGGTACGCTTCATTTTTGCCAGGGATTATTCACATGCATTTAATTTGTTCCAAGGGGTCAATTTTCAAGGAATGGTAATACTGGTTCTGTGTCCCAAGTAGTAGAATATTTTGGTTTCAAAGGTCTTACTTTATACACCCCCATTGAAAAACCTTGAAAGCAGTGGATCTCTATTGATATTATGCTATTGGTCGAAATTAAGGAGATTGCAGATCTAATAGTATATTAGGGGTCCCACAATTAGTATTCGACTCAAATTTTTGTATTAGAAATTCTAGTATCACATTTATATATATGCATTATACATATCACAATTTCTCTCCTCTCTGCGAAAGTAGCCAAATCTTTAAGTGGTTTTTCATATTGTTTTAAGGTAGCGTGTTTGAAATGGATTTTAATAATAATTCTAATGATTTCTCTGACAGACCTTTATTTAGAAAGGCTTTCCTGATAATTTCGCAGCCACTATTGTTAAGTTTTTTGACAGGGGGTGTGAAATGCTCCTGCAAGGCGAAATAAGTAAGTTATTATACTGGAAGGACTAAAATATAATTCAGATTGTGAAATTTCGATATCTACGAGAGATCATGATTGGTTGATATAAATAGTAGGTACATATATGTATACCTACTCATCGTTCTGCGATTCGTAACTTATAAGTTACTAGTCTAGGAAAAATTCCCAGTCGGTACCGTTTGGTATACATACGTGTACTCCTCCATCGCTACACCGCTTCCACACCGCTTCCCATATGTTATTCGCTGCGCAAAAAAAAAATCAACGCAAACTTTCCGCGTGATATACATACATACGTCATATGTCATATGTGTTGCGTGCACCCCGTGCGTGGATATGTATACATATGCGTACGTGCATAATTGACAGGTGCGCATTGACAATTGCGCGCGGGTACGTTTCATTACGTTTTACGTTCATGAGTGACCTGACATTCGTGTCGCGTGAGTCTTGTGACATGACTTTCCTCCATTTACTATAGGCACGAAAAGAGAGAGTTATTAGTCATCGCATAATTGCATTGCCCTGAAATGTGTTACTACCACTGCCTCCTCCAAGACGTTTGCGTTGTAGGATCGTGAAAAAAAAAAACAGCGTTCACAGAGCTGTCTACACCTGCAAATTTTTCGGTCGAAGTGGATACACATTCCAGGCAATCTCGTGAATGCGTAAGTAAATTGTGAGGACGACATGCTCGGATCCGATTATTCGACCAGTTCGACAATATTTTATACAATCGTCCAAGAAAGAAAGAAGCTCGAATCCGTGAGTTAACCTATATGCGAAGATTCGACGTGTCTTCTCAACAAACGGGAATGCATATGATAGAGAAGAGAGCTAGTCTCAATCTGGAAAAGAATTCTTGGCTGTTGATTCACTTTTCTGTACTGTCAAGAATCAACTGACTGAATGACTAAATCTGAGATCAAAGTTGACAATCGAAGCAATTTACCATCCCTGAATCGACACTGCTGTTGCAACGTTAGTCATTGCTGTTTTATAGCTTCTGCTGTTTATCCATTATTGTTTAAATTATAGACAAATATATAGATTTATATAAAATCATAATTTGTACATATTCTATGAAGAGCTGTAAGCTTTTTTCAGCTGTGAACCAATGACATTTAAGACGATAATGCTGAAATTGTTTTAAAGTATGATTTCAATTTTAATTTTAATTTTTTGTAGTTTTATATAAAAACAACCATAATTGCAAAATTTACCAATATGCAGGAAATATGCTGCAATGACGGTCATATGCTGCACATATGACGTTATTTCGGCATGTTTTGCTATCTGGGAATCTGTTATCTGTAAATTTTAGCGACTGATTATGAATTTGTTAAAATCTAATTATTATTACTTACATACATATATTAGTTTCATACTTGTTTTAGATATTTTAGAACTTTATCCATATTGTACATTATTTAGATCACTTTATATATCTCTGATCAACGCTTTGTTTTGATAGAGTTCAGAGTGATGGCTTTTCCTCCATTGGTGAGTTCAACACCGCCACCACTAGATAACTTTGGAGAATCAGACGATGATGAATTTGGTGATTTCACAACTGGAGGAGTTGATGGTAATTGTAATTTTAATATTCTTCTATTGTTTACATATTATAATTTAAACTATTTATAATAAATGAATGAAGTAAACTTTATTTTATTCTTTATTCATTTTAGTTTTAATGATTCAAAGAAATTGAAAAATGCAATGAGCCGTTAGTTTTTTTTTTAATAAAGAGGTATAAGAAATTGTATTATTAATATATAATACAACTACAAAGTAATTTAAACTTCCTACAAATTCAAACCACTATCAATTAATTTTTTTTTTTTTTGCTTTATATGTAAAAATAATTTACTTCTTTAATCTCCGAATTACAATTAAGATAAAAAGTGGTACCTTGTGCAATTTCAGGGTTGTCTACCACATCTGATTCACCTCACAAAATTGTGACACCATTAGAAACTCCGACGCCTTCAGAATGCGCTTCTCCAAAAGTCAATGGCTTACCATCCAGTTTTCCATCACACATTCCATATATGGAACATATGAACGATGTCGAACAGTCGTCGTTGGATTCAATTTTAATTGTAGAAAAATCGCTGAATACAGTGAGCCGCATAACTCTAGATGATAGGACAGCTAGTGGTAGTATTAAAGAAAGTAGTTTTAACAGCAATGGCTTCTCACCGATTAGCAAGCTAGATCTTTCTCAAACTGAAGACAACAATGTTGACTGCAACGGTTCGCACATGCACAGCAGTGGTGTAGAGGAAAAAAGTAACGTCAACAATGGTGTAGCGAGTAGTAACAGCAGTAGTTTAGATGATAGCATCAAGATCGGAAGTGGAATCGAGGACTCCTCCAGCAACTTGGAAGCAAATGATGAACAAGAGCCTCTGAGTCTAATTTTAGATGATCCCACAACTAGTCCTGATAGTGTGCAGCACAATCTGGAGGACGATTTTTATAATTATGAAAATTTCGATGATTCGGTGTCACGAGACAGTCCCTCCAATGCTGATTCGTCGAGTACACCATCGAAAGCTTTACAAAAAAACCACAATCCATTAATCAAAAAGTTACTGAACGACGAAGAGTCGTCGGATAATGTAGACAAAAATGAATTTAGATCGGAAAATGAAGACTACTCAATGGGTAACCATAGGAGCGAAAGGGAGGCAATGTTCGATATAGCGAAAACAAGTTCAGCAAATGGAAAAATGCAAATTTCGGAAAGCGAGACATTATCGAATTTGAATATCCACTTTAATGAGGCTGTCGAGGAAATATCAAACATAGACTGTATATCTGTAAATAATATTTTAAATACGGAGAAAGATTTGAATCAATTGAAAGATTCAAATAATCACTTTATTGTAGAGGAGGATGAAAATAGTTTTGAAGAATCAAAAAGCGACTCTGTGCACTCGAAGACTGCCGTTTCTGTGGACGATTTCGTGAATTCTACGTCAGATGCTCATTTGCATATAGACAAATTCAATGATACATGTAGAAATGAAACCTTTAATGCTAAGAGTAACTTAGATGAAATGGACTGTGATTTTTCTGACTTTGAGAATTACCAAGATTTCTATCAAGCACCAATTTTCCCAAATGGCTACATTCACGATGACAACAATCTTAAGTCAAATCATCCAGATAACAAGTCGCAAACTGTTGAATATTTTCAAACATCACTGCCAACCTCTGACTCAATCTCTGTCAATGATGGATTCAGTGATATCGAAAACTTCACTCCTAACACTTGCACCGGATTACCAGATTCTGTGAGTGAAGTCGAAAATAATTTTCCTGATTTAGAGGTCAGAAAAGTTGACGTTTCTAATCAACTTGATTCAAATATTGACGACGACGACTTTGGTGATTTTGCTGACTTTTCAAGTACGTCAGTGCAAGTTACTAGTGAAGATACTAAAATATTGCAGTCGAACGTTCTCAAAACAAGCAATGATGTAGATGACTTTGGTGACTTTGGTGACTTTAGTGACTTCGAATCCTCTTCAACTGCAATAACAGAGGCACCGTTTAGTTTAAAAGAATCAATTAGTCATATAGAGAACAAAAACGTGAGTTGTGATTTCAATAATTTTACAACTCTTTACGTATAGTCTAGAGATTATTATTATCACGTAATAAGAAAATAAATGCTTGATCCTAAATAACAGCTGGAAAATAAGACAATTAAATTAAATGTTATTCTGTAATTTTCAATAGAAATTTTAAGCAGTAATTCACCAGGCATGACAGATACTTCATTACAGTAGTTTTTTCTCATATTTATTTAAAATTATTTTTATATTCCTTATTTTAATAATTTCTCCATTTTCATTTCTCTAATAAGTTTGAATATGTATTGTATTTAACAGGCATCAAACAAAATTGAAGATATAATAATAAGCATGTTTCCGGCAAGTGTCAACATTCTTGAAGTCAATTTGCAACCTCTTGTAGGGAAAAACGACAAAGCATGGGCAAGTTTAAAGAGCGTCGAAGAAACGAATGCCTTAACTTACCAGTGGCCAAACAGCTCTAGCAATAATGCACTTCTCAGTGCTCTAGGCATTGACTCGCAAAATATTGTAAGTTAAAGATTTGAAGAATTTAATATCAGAATATATGCAGTAATTTGCTCTCGATAGCAAAATGTCATTATTTATGAAATAATCATGGAATTATTTAATATTTAAAAAATGTATTAATGGAATATTTATAGTTTTTTGGACCAAGGTGGAATTCAAACATTCCAAGGTTTGCAGCTAATCTTGGCTTTTCACCTTTGGAACCGGTGAAGGCGACCAATGATCCACAACATGTACTGTCTCCAAGTGTTAATAAGGCACAAAATTGTGCAACATTGGAGGTAAACATTTTGTTCAATGAAACATATCTTATTCCTTTTTTTTCAAGTAATATAGTAATTATGTTTGTCATAAATGTCTTTTATCTACATCGTTATGCATGTAGTTACTCTTCACGTAATTAATGGCAGTTTCACTAATAATTCGCTTTAATGGTAGGATGTGCCAGCTGCACAGTTTGATTGGAACAGTTCTGGACTTGTAAATCCACTAGATGGCAGTAAGTAAACACAAAGTAATAGAAATCATTTGAATTAACAACATCCTACTTCACAGTGATAATAGATTATATTTTATAAAACACTGACTTAATTTCTGTCCTCTTTTTGCTTTTTCCATTTTCATACGATTCCATTCTTTTAATAGAGTTTGCTGAAAGTAAATATAATAAAAATGAATGAAAATTCTACTCGGCACCAGGCCATGCCATATTGTCATATACGTAAAGGCTTGAAGACTGAAACAAAACCAAGCTCATTCATTGAAACAAAATTCTTGATGTGCGATCATTTTACCATTTTCGCTTGAGAAGTATCACTCCACATCATAAAAGTAAATATATAATATGAAAAATAATCAACATTAATCTGTTATTTAGTAATTTTCTACAAAATGAGATACAAGTTAAAAGACCTCCTACGTAGAACTTTCACTGGCAATATTATCTAATCTAAAAAAAAAAAAATTGTGAATTTAGAAGTAAATAATATTTATCAAAGTTTAGCTCTCGTATAGAGGTTTTAGCCCTTAAGTAATGCCACAAAAAAATGTACCGTAATTCAATGTGAATTGGGAGGAGAAAAGATTAAATTTTAATTTCAATTTTAATGTATTTATTGCATAATTACCTCTGAATGTATCTTTTTGAACTGATTTAACATTTTCCTCTTTAAATTTTCATCCGATTTAGTAAAATTTTTTCTATGCCAATACGTATTTTCATTCGATTTTGAACAGATTATGCTGATATTTTTTGTGCATTCGTATGAAGCGTAAGAATTCACAAGAATGGAGCCCAAGTTTAAGAAAAATCCTTTTCATACATTTTAATTCGTACCTTTTACGTTAGCTAAACGGTTGATTTAAATAAGAGCCTCTTAAATGTCAAAATGGAAGTTACAATGGACAGTTTTTAAAACTATTAATATAATTTATAGATGATTGAAAAAAAGTGATCGAGACGACTGCAAACTCTACTATTTTTTTTTTTTTTTTTTTTTTAACTGCTTATCATCAGTATTGTCCAATGGCCTAAATTCATATGTAATTAACCATGCAGGTGATGGGTTATCCGCTCTTCTTCCACTGGATTTATTATGTCCATTCGATCCTCTACTAACATCCCATTGTTCCGCACATTCCGAATCCTATCATCATCACGCTGTTTCCACCAGGAGCTCACTATACAACTGTAAGTGTTTATGCTAGAGTTCCTTATTGCTTGAACTATAGTCGAAATGTAGCATTACTTAATAATCGAAGCACGCATAAAGAAATAATGAGATGATAAAGTATGATTTTCTAGTTCAATTATTCATTTAGTTCATTTATATTAGATATTTATTTCATTTATATATTACTTGAAATTGTCTTCTAGACATGTATTATTTTCAATGCATGTAAATTTAGTATTAATGTATAAGTAATATAAGGATTACAACTTAATTTATCCAGATATTTCTGTATACTAGTCTGTATACTAGTTTCATTATTCATTTCTTGGCTCTAGTATTGTAATTATAATTATAACAGCTTATTAAACTTTGAAGTATTACAAATTCTTCTGTAATTCTGGCACTGTTTGGAGAACAAAATTGTTTTTCTTTTCTTTTCTTTGTTCTTTTTTTTTTATATGCAAAATATTTATTATTGAAAATTAAAAAAAGACCCCATTTTTCTTCTACTGGAAGTGCACTCTGTCAATTTGATCATTTCATTTTGCTACGGAAAAAGGAATTTTGATTAGAAATGCCTGTAAAAAGTTTAAATAGGAGATGTTTCAAAACGATAAAGTAATTTTCTAACTTAATAAGTGTGAATTTATTAATATTTATTAATAATGACAGTGGGAGTGCCATAAATGTTGACAACGTTCATATATTTGTAATTTGGGGATCATATTATTGACTTTAAAAGTTTAAGAAATTCCAAAATACAATACAAACTTAAATCGTAATGGAGTTAAAATTCTGAAAATCTTGAAAAATAATTTGAAATTTTATAATTTTTTAATATTTTTTTAATTTTAATCTCATTTAAGGTTTTATGATAAGCTTACATGTTTTTTGTACGTACAAAAAAAGTGAAAAATAAAGAATTTATGTAAGCCTGCACCTAGTAATTTCAGATATTCTTTAAATTTATTTTTTTTTTTTCATATATTTACGTAAATTGTTCTTGGCTATAATTATATAACTTCTACTCCACGCAACAGATCCGCACGAATCGGCCAGCCAGCACGATTACGTTCAGTCTCATTCGTCAAAAATCTACAGATCTAATGAACCGTCCCACAAGCACCCGCAGACTTCGAGAATTATTGAACCATTGCCAGGACCAAGTATGATCGACTGGAAGAGAAAAGAACCGGAATTGGAAATCAGGGGGAAAAGTTCTACTCAAAAAGTGTTGAGAAATGCAAAAACGTTTTCAGCCAGCGGTGCCAAATTCGATAGTGCCGAAGCCAGTAAACCGGAATTGAGACACGAACACCATCGTCGATCGACAACGAGTAGAAGAGAACATTCGCAAAATTCGGAACACGTGGTGATGGATAGGTATGGTCGACCAATGGCAGTTGGAACAGAAACTATGAAGATTCTGAATCAGCTGCCGGATCTGTCATTCCTCAGTGCACGAACACTCATGTTTAATCCAGAACAGAGGCAGATCGTCCAGGATTTGGGAGCTATGATTAATCGGAAGATGCCCGGCTGAGTGACGACGGTCTGAACACAAGTTTGAAAGGGTGCAAGGCAAATCTAATTAGGCGATCTCTACGATACAGCTATACGTATAATTGTTTATGAAAGACGAGCTCGTATTTTCAACCGAATTTTGATGGAGTTTCAATAGAAATGTGAGAAAGTAAAACAAGAAAAGTAGATAACAAACGCAATTGTGATAAATTTTATTATAATTTTTAAAAATCACCACGAGTGCTGTCATAAATAATGACAAAAAATATTTTTGTATGTAAACGCTAACATCGTTAGATATTTTATTGTAACTCAGATTATATGTTAATCTCGCATTATGTTGCATAGGAATCGCGAATTAAATGACTATTATTATGTGAATTAAATATTAGGTTTCTACATTTTTAATAAATTTGTTTTCATAAATTTATTTATTTTTTTTTTTTTTAATAGGCCTTAATTTAAAATAAAGCAATGGCATTTTGCAAATGATAAAATATTAATTTACTTCTCTAAGTAGTTTTACGATTAGAGGTTAATACCTGTCACGCAATCATAGATTGAAACAATTTCGCAAGAGTCTAACAGATAATTTGAAAAGCAAAGTAGTTAACGCTTACTAAGTGAAAATGGTTTTAAAAATTTATTAGAAATAAAACCACAACAGAAATATCATTAACATGGTTAATGAAATTATAAACCATGTTCGTCATAGATTTAAAGTGGTAGTTTTACAGAAAAAGTCAAAATTATTACATTATTATTAAATAATTTCAAGCAAAGAAATTAAAAAAAGAAAATCATTAGAAAAGTGGAAGTTTACTTTCAAGTATTTCTAGTTGGATAAATAAATCGACTGAAATACGAATTTCACTTCTTTCTAAAGAAGTTTGCGTATACGCCAGAGTTTGCCAAGGATCAAAGTTTGACTTGTGCTATATCTTTGAAACCTGTGGTCAGGCCGATACTTGTATAGTCACACTCTTCCGCTTTTAATGAATGAGCAGGCATGTATTATTACGTAATTCAGAAATGAATCGTGAATAACATTCCAGGGGAAACTCTTTGTGATTTTAGAAAACAATCGGTATATAACTTTAATCCTTTAAAGCGATTGCTTTTTATAAGAGCTTTTAGGAACGATGCGGTTCTTCATTTTTATTATTGCACGAAATTTTTGTTCGTTCTACTTTGAAGGGAAATGCAAGCATTCTCTATTGCACTTTGTTGTTTGTAAGATTTTTACGTAGAAATCGGTAAATTGTATACTAACTAGCGGAGATGATTGGGAGCGCCTTTATCTTAAAATTTTACAATTTTTTATTTTTGCATAGATTGCGATGAATATTAAACTTGAACTGTTTTGGTGCTAAAATGTGTTTTAAATTTATTTTTAAATTGTGTTCTTTATAGCGCTACAAACTGTACGTGAAAGATTAGTGATATTAATACCAATATGTACTTAATAACAAAAATAATTTTAAAACACTTGGCATTAAAATGATTTTTCTGATTCTAAATACAATATTTGTGTTCAATGAATCAATTTTTACAATTTTAAGATAATTGCGTTCTTTTCTGCAAGAGTGTACATATAGTAATATGTTCAAAGTATTGCATACCATTGGTTTACTTATATATATATTATATATATATTCTATTATCGTTGTCAATTTTCGATGGTGATATGGAACATTGCGATGTTTCCAAGTATTAAACATGTAGGATTCAGAAAGTCTTGAAAGAAATTAAAATTAATTAAAAATAATTCAACGAGGAGTATGTGGAATATTTAGCGTTTTAAATCAAGGCTTAAAAATATGTTTTCATTTCATACCACTCTATATGATCCATTTAATCATTCATCATTTATGAAATTGACTGAATCATTGAATTTAGAATTGGCATGAATTAATTATGAATTTCAAAAGTTCATATAATTTGTTACTCATCTTTTATTAATTTATGGCAAAATGGTATTCTTGAATTTCCGACTCCTACGTTTGTGCGAATGGGAAACAGAAGATTCTTCAATGACATTCATATTTTGTTTTATCGCCTAATTATTTCTAAGATAAGTCGAGGAAGTCGTCGGTTCATAACGCTATGACGTTGAAATTTCTGTTGCAAAGCTCATGTACTTAAGATATCGTATTCGGTACATGCGATAATTATATAAGACAGTAAAACCCTTGTCAATAAAGCTTCTATATTAAGTTCGTTATTTATTCATAATGATATTGTAATATATATTTTATGTAAAATATTGTGGATATTATAATATACATATGTACATGAAAATTGTTTGATGACTTTTTAATAACTCTTAAATCTTAAAGTGGACTTTTATCTTTGAAAAATACTTTTTTTTAAGCAACACTATCAGTTATTTTTACAAATGTTTAAATATGTTTTAAACGAACTATTTTTAAAAAGTTACAATGAACTAAAACATGTTTTTTTTTGTATCTCATATAGTTATCCAAATAATTATTAGCACATATTTTATATATAATGTTAAAAGTACAACCTGCGTTTACTTAATGAATAATTGGTAATGTATTTCTGTACCCAGTAAACGAAAAGGGATTGAAGTTTAAAAAATGGGATTGAATGGGATTAAAACCATTGGAGAAACGTCATGATTGGTTGATATAATCCAATCCGTAAGTTTTCTAACGGTTTTAATCCCATTGAATCCCATTTTTTAAACTTCAATCCCTTTTCGTTTACTGGGTATCCACTTGCCTATTTTCTTCTTTTACTTTGTCGTTGCCGGAAAGAAATCGAGTGACCGTCGTTCACTTACGTTTATAAGAATACTTTGGTGGCTAAAAAAGAAATTGAATTTTTATAATATTTGTTACAGCTTTTCATGAATAATTATATTATCTCATATCACTGTTTTAGTACTTTGTCATAATACCTCAAGAAAATGTACAGGCACTAAATCTGTACAAAGAACTCCTGGAGGTTTATTTGAATTCAGTTCACCAAATTCAAATGAAACATCAAATGTGTCAGCAAATGAATCTAGAACATGAACTAATTGTTTCTCAGATTTCTTTATTTTTTTATTTTCCAGAGATTGCTTTTTACAGGCAAATGGCATAGCGTGCATATCACTAAAGATACCATGTTTTGTAGAAATAACGGTACTTTGAGGTTTGTCTTCTAAATTCAGGAATTTATTTAAATTCGATTGCTTCAAATTAAACAGTGTAGGATCAGATTTTATAATCTTCTTATTGCTTCGACTTTTGTCCTCCGACTCTAGTCTAGAAGAATTTAGTTTGTTGAATCGTCCTTTCTTCTTTTGCAACTTTGCAGGAATTTGAGGAATCAAGAAAGTATTTTTTTCGTGGCCTAATTCTGTCATTGAAGGAATTCTTGTTGGAAAAGGTTTTACAGATTCTGCACTTTGATCTAGTCTTGATGAAATGTCAACATCATTGACTATAGACGAATTTATGGATTCATTCAAAGTTTTATTATCAAATTGGCTGGAAGATTTAGAGGGTATCGAAGATGATGAATGTTTGTCACACTCCTCAATACTGAATATAATTAGGAATGGTGACATCGTTAAATTATATCTTATTCTTTGTAATTTTGCTTCAAATGTTTTATTCTTTTCAAAATCAACTCTTTGTTGCATTTCCTTCTGAGGGATTGGGATGTCGCTGATAGGTGCATCATTTTTCATTAACATTCTCGTACAATTTATTCCATTCTTAGTTAAAATCATATTTGCAACATTTGAGATTTTCTGCTTTTTCTTGGTAATAGTTGAAAGATAATTTTTTTTTACTTTCATTGTGCATTTTTTAGTGACCCTTTTTCTTTTTTTATTTCGTAGTTCCAATTCCAAGTCATCGGAAGAAATATCAAAGTCATAAACTTCTTCTTTGCTTTTTTTTGGTGCATTAGGTAATATGGTGGTTGTTTTATAAATAGGTAGTACTTTACACATTTCATCAGGTTTGGGTATTATATCAGATTTTGTTGGTGCTGCATTATTTTTACCTTGACTAAAATATTCTTCAGACATTTTGAATATGACAAAATATATTATGTAAGAACTGTTATTTGCCAATTCGTGTCCTATATGTATATATATAACAACAGGACGCGTGTTATGTATAATTCGAATAATCATATAGGGAAAAAGTACAACATATATATATACCCTTATTACCTTTCAATTTTAAATATACCGCGACGTTGCGCAGCATGTAGCACGCATTTGCAGAATTCAAAGAATTCATTTTTCAAAGACTAAAATTATATGTATTTGAATTAAAAAGAAACATCTATATACCATGATATCTATATGTTATTAATAAGGCAGTAATAATAATAACTCTACAATAAAGTTTCAAAGATCTCAATCGATATTGCCATTCATGACATTATAAATATTTATTCGTATAACATTTAAAAACGTAATTACCACACAATTATAGTGCTGCAATATTCACCTATGACCAAATAATTCATTTGATATTATTGCTATACATATTATATACATAATTAGAAAGAAACGTTACACGAGGTAAGATATGTGTAATTACATTGAAAAAAAGTATAAAAAGTATATTTTAAAACATTTTTATTAAAACTTTTATATGTATATATACATTATGTTTTTTATCAGAAACTTGAATGTTGCTCGCATACATAAATTCAGCTCAGCTATAACATGCTTAGATATACATAAAAGCAGATTGTAGATCCACACATTTTAACAAATAAAATTTAACCAGCCGTTGCTTTCAGTATATTTCTTTTTTTTTTTTTTTTGCAGAAGAATATGTGGGTACTTATAATATTATGAAAATGAACACAATAACTCAATAAATTTTGATTGCCTTCACAGCACGTGTAAATGGAAAATTTAAGCTCTGGTACTGTAATTTTATATAATAAATACAATTCCTAAAAAATATCAGCTCTATTAGATGGATATTGAATGAGAATTATTGGAAATTCTCCATTCATCCATTTTTCATTTCCAATATTTCTTGTTTAATTTTTATCCAATGTCACTGCTATTTCTTCGTCAATCGTGTCTATCGTGTGAAATTGCCGAAGCCCAAATTTTGAAAAAACGTTTGTATAATGTCTAATTTGCAAGTTTTTACTCCATAGGTCCAGTTCCAAAGCCCAAAATTTAGAAAATACGTTTCAATAATTTTTTATTTATATTTTTATTGTTGGAAAGCTCGACCTGTAACTGTCCTACCTTAGAATTCCCTTAATTGTATTACAAAATGAAAAAGTCTATGCTTCCACATATTTTCAGTTGAAGACTCCACAAGTCATTTTTCATTATCTGCATTATAAATGTCATGTGCACGTGCAAATAAAACATTTTATGTTGTCATCATTCTTTAGAATTTTATATCGTAACTTGTAGGTATTGATAATATTTTTTATAGTGAAATATATGGTAAATGAACTATTCGTAAAAGCTAAACTTTCCTCCAAGATGCAAAATATAGTTTCTTATGCATTTTTCAGTTTAACGTGTAACTAATATACATTTATAAATATAATCTATGTACAACGAATATAAAGATTAGAATTATATCTATATTGAAAGAACATGATGCACTTATTCAACAACTAGCTCATGATGATCGATTTCCTCAAAAGTTGCATTGATGTTTTTAACCCATTCCTGCATTTTCTTATTTTCCTTTGTATTCACTCGCCTTTTCTTTATTTTCTTTCCAACTTCTTGTTCTTCTTCGCTGGCACTTTCCCCATATTCTGGCTCAGTAATATTACATCTTATCGGCCGTTTACGTTTATATATTATAGGATTATTATAGGAATGTCGTGGTGGCTGAAAAATATATTACGCTGTTAGTTTAGCTATAATGCTTAAATTAAGCGTAAGGAGTCTTTTCTATAGAAATAGTATTAAATGTAGAACCCACAATATTTTTATAATATCTGAATCATTATTTGAAAAAAAAAAATTTTATTTAAAATTAATATATGAAATACCTGAGAAAAGTGTGCTGGTTCCAAATCAGCAAAAAGTGGTAGTTCTGAAGGTATGCTGGGTACCAGTTTACCAGATTCAGATAAAACATCAAATGTATCAGCAAACTTAGCTGGATCAACAAAAGATTCTCGTTCTGATTTTTTGCAATTTTTTGCAATCTTATGATTTTCCACATTTTCCTCTGCAATATCAGGACACGAAGGAGTCACAATATCTTTAGATTTCGGTACATTGTTTGATTTGAGTACATTTTTTATTAATTTTCTTTTAATTGTACGAGCTGATAATCTGGACGGATTTGAAAGTGATTCCTTTTTCTTAATATTTCTTTGATTTCGAAGTGGTATCCTGTTCATTGGTGATTCCTCTTCTGAAAGACAGTCATCATCAAAACCAAATGCATTTTCGATGCCAATTTTTGCCTCCTGACTTTTTACTTGTTTTTTACAGACAATGGGTGTAGAATGCATATCATTGAATATACCGTGATTTGTAGTAATAACCGTACTTTGTGGCATATCATCCAAATTTAAAAATTCATTTAAATTTGATTGTTTCAAATTAGATGATTGGTGACAGGAATTCTCCAGCCAAGATGGTCCAGGTTGTGGTTCATTATTTTCTTTTTCTTGTATTATTGTAGATTTAACAGGTTTCTTATTGGTCCGACTTCGCTCTAGTCGAAAGGGGCTCAAAGCACTAAATTTTGCCTTTTTCTGAGATTTTAAAGGACTTTGAAGATTTGGCGGTTTATTTTCTTCATTACCCGTTAAAGTTTGTAAAGGCAGTTTTGTTGTTTCAGTTATTATAGAAGCTGCTTGCTGTCCTATCCTCTGTGTGAACTGTACATTGGGTGTTGATTTCATGGATTTTGCACAGGATGTATTTGAAATTTCAACACCAAATTGCCTTGGAGATTTAGCAGGTGAAGAGATCGATTTACTTCCTTCGGGTTCAATAGTACTGTCTATGGTTATAGTTTTCTCACTTTGAATCGGAATTTGATTAATTTTATTCGCTACTTGATTAATTTTATTTGCTAACATTAGTCCTATTCGTTTCTTCATGTTCAACCGCTTATCTCGGTTAAATGGAATTTGTACCTGAGGTGTACTATGAACGAGCTGTTTGACTTGAGAAAATGACTGCGTTACCTGTGGTCTCCATGGACTTCCTACGTCAAAATTCATATTTACTTTTTGTATAGGTGAAAATGATTTATTCAGCAATGAGTGATTCATCATATTATGATATTGTATTGAGGGCTTTGATGTAAACACATTCGTAGCACGGAAAGTTCTTAATTCCATGGCTGCATCCTTTGACACAGGCGGTGTCGTTAAACTTATTCTTCGAGGTCCTTGTAAATTTTCTATTTTAGTTATTTTTGGAGCATTGCATGGACTTGTCAATGTATTTACTTGTGGATTTGGTATAGGTATCTCCATGTCACACATATCCAATTGAAATTCAACGTGTTTTTTACCGTTAGGCGCTTTCTGTTCAATCTTTTGCCGAGTTGGAACATTATCAACAACTGCAGGTTTTTTGATCGGTAGCTTTGAAACATCAGTTTTTGTCAAAACTACAACAGGCGCTTTTAAAACTTCTGCCTTTTTCTTGAAAATCGTATTTGGGATACGATTATTTTTCCTGACTCGTTTTGTAGCCGGTTTCTTAATTATTCTTTTTTTTTTCTTATTTTTTGGTTCCGTATCATCGGAAGATGCATCAAAGTCATATACTTCTTTATTATCTTTTTTTGGTGAATCCGGTAATAGTTTTACAGTCTTATAAATAGGTAATGCTTTGCCCACTTTGTCAGACTTAGGTAATATATCGCCTTTGTCAGGTTTCCGTTCAACATCATCAGTGTCAGTTTTGTCAGAAAATTGTTGAGACCTTCTAGATATCTCACAATAATTTTTTCTAGTACGAGGCCTAAGCCGCTTTTCTAAGGCCTTAAAGGACTCCTGCAACGCCGGTTGTTGCACTTTAAAAGAAATGTCACTTTTACTTTGTTTACTACCGATATTTTTACGTTTATTTAAAATTTTCGGAGATGTTTTCTTTGAAGGAGCCATGACGCCAAAGCGTTGATGCTTACATATCCATGGTACATATCTATACCATTTCACCATATATATGTGCAAGGACGAGGGTGAAGGGTCGGGGGGTGGGACAGTGAGTTGACACTAGTGGAACTAGAATCCCTAGGATCCGTAGAATCAAAATGGCGAACATACATATGTACATACCGTACATACATATATTACTATGGCCGTTTTCCAGTGAACGTTTTCTGGAGTAAAAGTTACTCTAGGTGCGTTCGATTTAGGTTCTTTTATCGTTCGTTCGGTATATCGTACATCTATCGTACTGTTAAACTTCTCTTGTTTCGTTATTTTAGAACATCAGG
>JAPYZR010005225.1:0-22632 GCA_030522945.1 Trichopria nigra
TTCGTGGATATTTTTGATATATACAATTTTTAACCAATATATTTGCCTAATAATTAATTATTATCTAAGAAAAATGGACATAATTTCTACCAGGGAATAGGGAATTAAAATAAATCAATGCAGATGGACCTCTAAACAATATATCGTTTAACTTTTGGTTAAACCAAATTATTGTCAAGACTTTTGATGTCGAACTTTTATGCTTTTTCAACGTATTTTTACAATATTTTGAGGTATACAATTTTTATGTAAAAATGTTGTTGAAAAACAATACCATAATCAGCGTGAATTTTAGTCGTAAGGTCAAAGGAATTCGAGTATAAGGACTGTGCAATAGATTAAAAGTGTAGATTAAATTAACTTACGAGATCATCTACCAATATTTACAAGTGACTTCTTTATGTAATGTTTTTCAATACATATTATATACAGGGTGGACCATTTTAATCTAGAAAAGTTGTAGTTACTCAATGGTACTAGTGAATTTGACCTTGAAGATCATTTTCCAGGTCGTATGGAAGTTAAAATGACATTTTTAAATGGGAACCCCTATGTTTTATCCCAAATTTGAAAAGAGCTGAAAATTTCACGTATAAAGTGGTTATTTTGTGAAGGACATTTCAAGGGCATTAAAAGGAATTTAGCGCCCAATATACTGACAAAAATTAGAAAAAATTGAGTGATTTTCCAGAATTTGGCTTTTAAATGACCTTGATAATGGTAGACCATTAAACCTCTGAAAGTGATCTAAACCATTTTTATATTTCCCATTACAGATTAAAATGGTCCACCCTATATATATATATATATATATATATATATATATATATATATATATACATCATTAAAAAATAAAAGAGACAAATGGTGTTTACACTGCTGAATATGAAATTTGTTACATGAATTATGAATGGATACGTGTTTTAGATAAAGGGAATAATACTGTATTCATTATGGTAATTGATAAATAACACACGACAGTGAAATGCATTCGATCTCGATCTCGTGTGAATTAAGCTGTCAGGGAACAACTGTGTAGGTCACTATAATGTATAGGAGCAGGTTATATTTGTTAATTAAATTAAATTAAATTTGCAAGTTAAATTACTGGTCTAAAATAATTGGTATTACATTCACGACTTCTCTTGAAAAGATCCATGCAATGTACATATATGTGTGTGTGTGTGTTTGCATGCGTATTTTTTTTTCCTAAGCGACGGTGGAAAGCTCCTCCTCCCTCTTGCTTCGAGAGAGGCACCCTATGCATCCAAAGACCCATCATTATTTCTTGTGACGATCAGCTGATGTTGTCGACTTCCATTCCTACTCCCTTTCATCTGATGGCATTCAGCTCTTCAAGTATGGATGTGGCGACCTAAAAAAACCACATCCCACTATCCTTCTTGTTCGTCAAGTAGTAGGACAAGAAGTAGGGGGTCATGGGACCTCCACCTACAGTTCGAAAATAATACCGCTCCTCCACATATCTCGGATAATGGAAGAGGACGTGTTCCAGACGTGGAAAACGTCTTTGTCGACACCTGGGCACGATGGGATTTCAACGCTTTCATAAGCACTTGGGTCAGATGAAAGGTGACGAATCCATGTCTTCTACTTGTCCACTCCATTAGTCTGGGATAAGGCGGTAGGTCCATCGCCTCTTTATCGCTGAATCCTACCGGCGCTGCCACTCTTCTAGGATCCTCGTGGCCTCAAAACAACAAAAGTATAAACGGAATGTCTGTCTTCATGGTATCTCTTGGTCTTCTCAACTGCCATTAGGTCTGTAGAAGGAAAGCTTAGCGTAACTGTTTTACACGCATGCCAACAAGTGGCTTCGTAGTTCTTCCGACTTCTCATGGCATCTACCTAGACTGGAGCTCCATAGAGGATTACGAAAGTCACCATTGATGTTAGGATGGTACATCACGGCATATACCAAAGCCGCAGTGACGGCTTACACCAACTCCTCCAGGATTGTGGCATCGTCCATGTCCATGATTTTCAGGACTACCTTGTGCGTCAGAATTTGGACGTTGTCTGACTCTTGTAGAGTTGACACAAAAGCAACTCTCCTGCTTTAGTGCGTTTGATGATCGTCACCTTTTCTCGGTTTTAAGGTCCGATGTGGTTCTTATCTTTCTAAGAACGTCGACATACGACATCCCATCTGATGCGTTAATCTTGATGGCTTGGGCCTCTCCCTATTTCGCTGCGCTACATTGGATACTCCTTTCGTGTTCAACCTGTACAGGCCTCTGTCATTGTATGGGTTTTCTTTTGGTCCTTTCTTATGTATCACAATTAAGAAAATGGAAGACCAATCTTTTGGAACTACTTCCGAGGCAAGAATTTTGTTATATAGGCCCGAGTAGAGCAGTTGGGAGTGTGTACGATAAACTGGTTAGATATTGGAATATGTCCATACTAGAATGTAGAAGTGGGGGCCAAAAAACTAATCCAACTATTATAAAGAAACATGTCGGGCCTAACTTGAAACTACAGTAGCTTACTGTTAAGTTAAATTCGATCGCAAAAAAAAATGATTTATCAATTATTGGTATGAAACTCATCATGTCTATAAACTTACATGATAACTAAATATACGACTATAGGTATTTCTACACAATTCGTTTACCAATATTACAACCGGGTCCATCACAGTCGATAAATATCTCAACGCGTGGTTTTTCGTTCCTGATGCTTATCTTTGCTCCCTCGCTTATAAGCTGCGGTTACTTCGATTACACCGAATACCCGGGATAGAGCAGCATTGTGTGCGCCGAACTCGCCGAAATCCAATATTAAATTCTTTCATTCCGTAAATATTGCGGAAGTATATATATATATAGTAAAGTGTCTCGACCTCTTTTTCGGCGTTTCGTGCCCGCGGTGTAAACTAATCTGCGATTGGCCGATTTTTCTTTCTCACGATTTTACCGCGCATGACCTCCATTTTGCTCATGGAAGGGCCAGTGGTGTACACACATGTATATAAGTGCATCGCAAAGTAAAGCAAGACAGATGCATATAGAGAACGAGAAGAGAGAAGGTGCAAGTATAATGCTTGCGGTGATTAGTTGAAACCGATTAGATAGGTGGCATTCTGCTTAAATTACACGGATTAAACAATTGCGAATTAGTGGTAGAGAGATTCACGGTGAAGGACTGTATAGCAAATAAGCTATATATAGACTCCCTTGAAATTCGCAGGAACTCCGATTATATCTGCGTGCGCTTTACAAGTTTCCGAGCAATTTTTATTTTTACGTGAATATTACGAAACATTGTTGTACTAATTACTAATTATAAACAGATTTATCGCCTTACTTCATTTGCGATATAAATATATATAGTGGCAATCATTCATTGCGTAAATCTCCTCCGCCTGACCATCACACCTGCTTACTACTTATCAAAGTCTATCGGACAAATGCATTCCAGTTTATGAAAAATTCATAGCATATTTAAACGACATACGGTTTTATTTAATACGAACAATAACTGAAAGTTGTTATTTGTTTTATATATTGTAAATTTTTGGAACGATTTTAGTTTTAGCAAATGCGACAACGGACCTTTCTTACAAATTTTTGTCACGTTTTTTCAACTTTCGTTTGTGTTTTACTTTTTTAAAGAAATTTTTAAGGAAAACAATAGTTTTTAATTCGAATAAAATTGATTAGTAAAAATTAAACCAAATTTGTCTAAATAATATTATAGAGTGTGTATGGTTTAAAATTGAACTACGCATCTCTATATATCTTCGAGCGGTCGAATGATCCATAACTCCATATGTAGCCATGAAAACATGAAATATCCATTTGCCTTATGTTCCCGAGGGTCTCCTAATACAACACGTGCCAAGATGCCATAATTTATAAGAATCATTTTCACGTAACGACCAAGTACCGCGGTGCAAGAATTACAGGATCACATGTGTCTTCCGATACGAGCATCGAATGTCATTAAGGTTTCACGGGAAAACTTGCCAACATGGCCGATACGATTAAAGTTTTGTTAGGATTAAAATATTTGTTCGTGTTAAAGGTATGAAATATTTTCCTTTAATTTGACGGATATTTTAATTAATAAATAGTACAATTTTTTGAATATTTTAAGTGTTCAATTTTTTTTTTTTTTTTTTTTTTTTAGGAAAATAATCAAATTTTTTATATAATAAATCAAAACAAAATAATAGTAATACATTTTTTCAATTTAATTAATATACTTATTAACAAAAAATAATAATAATAAAAATAATATACCGTTACACAGTAATGGTACATTATTATTTCTGAAACATTCCGCGATGTTGCATTTAAACGTCTCGGGACGTTTGTAACGTTTGTAACGTTTTATAAAAATGTTATCCGTAACGTTACAATTCGACCGTGAGAGTTTGGCACATCACAAGAACATTACAATATTATCTTCCTGGAATCGTTGCGAAGTTCATGTTCCAGCAACGTTTCAAAATTGCTATGGCACAAAAGTGACATACCTGAGAGGTTACCTTATTGTCACTTTATGAAATGTTTTATGTACCCTGACAGAAAAAAATATGTTCGGTGTCCGAAATGACACCCAATTGGGTGTAAACCCCAATTTTTTTAGTGTTTACACCCATTTTTTTAGTGTTTACACCGATTTACACCGATTTGGGTGTCATTTCGGACACCGAACATATTTTTTGGTATACATTTCCGTAAGGGTAACTCGTTCAGGGAATGTATATAATGTGGAAAGGCACATGAACGTTTCTGAAACGTTACAAGTTGCAAGAGAAAGTTTCACATTTTTGCGAGGAGGTTACAATATCATCTGCTTGGTAACGTTACTAAATACATGTTTCTGCAACGTTTCAAAATGACTATTACGCGCGTTTAGGTTACTAATGTAATTTTCTAGGTAACGTATATTACATATATATATATATATATACATATATATATAATACATATATATATGTATGTATGCATGTATGTATGTATGCATGGTAATCAAAAGTTTCAATATGACATTCTGAAACTTACATAGAAGTAATAAAGGCAACGTTGCTAAAATAAGATAGAAAGTCTCAGAGAGGTTTCAGTATATAGTTATTGTAACTGTCTATTATTCAAATGTAACGTTTCTATAAGGTAGGACATTTACCCGTCTCCAGAACGTTACAAAAACTCTTATGAGCCAAAAATTGAAACGTTACTTGGACGATGCAATGAAACGTTCCAGGGACGTTTCTGGAACCGAAAAATGTTTAGCGGAAAGTTATCAAAAATTAATAAACGCGGAAAAAAAACAGAAGACAAAATAATGTTGTAAGAATCAACGGAATTTTTAGATAAAATTGTAACATTAAAAAACTCAATATATACGATATTATGTATGAGAATTGCGTAAAATTATCGTTTTAGAATTTTATTTTTCGAGAATTTTGTTTATATACCAAAATATGAAACCAACGTTTATTACACGTAATTTATCGGCGAAATTGTTATTAATTTCTTAAATGTAACTTAAAATACTTTTCCCCATTTTTTTTTAAATTGGTTTTCATACGACATTAGGAAACCCAAGAACTTCTACAGGTTCTAAGGTATGTGAAAAACTTTGAAAGGAATTGAACAAGTTTCAAGGATTTAAAAGGTTTCAAAAGATTTACCTCACACCCAGTTTGTAGCTGTTGTAAAATAAAGCACGTAAACATTTTCAGATTAAGTTCCATGTATGAATTTGTATAAAATAACTAAACTAAAAAATACGATGATATTTTGACTTTTTACCATCGGAGAGCGTTAACTATTGTTGTATATTGGCTCAACTTATAGATCTGATTAGTTGATGCATTTTTATGCACTCTATTTTTTGTAATAATTTATGTAATAGTTTTTATTTTACGTATCCCTGTGTGCAAAATGGCATTTTAAGTACAATGATCCGGTGAAAGTCGAGTTTTATGCACAAAATTAATACAGGAAATTTTGATAAAAACACAGAAAATACTCGAAATCAATTCATCAGAATTGAGTGAAGAAATCTCTTAATTTTTTTATGTTTATAATTTCTCAGTTGGATATTTTTTATTTCAATTTTTTAATAGTTTTAAGTGTTATCTTCAACTAATATGTTTGATTGATTGCTTTGACACGATAAATATTCTCTTCGTCACAGATAATCATTAGTAACGATATTTAAGTCGTAACAAAGCAACGGTTGGAAACGAAAACAACAATATTTTCCTCCAGAACTTTGTCATGAGTTGATCTAAAAAAGTTGAAATCCTATAGTACGAGTTCGATTGTACAGATCTGTTTGTCAATCCTTCATAAATATTCAACTGGAAGGAGTCGTGCACTCCAGTACAAGACAATATAACGTTTAATCGAAATACCTCGAGCTTTTCATCCGAGAAATCGAGACGCTTCATGCAACGCGCACCGGAAATCGGAAGCTTTCGTATCGATTTCGGGCTCACTCTCTCGGGTCTGTAAGGGTTAACGGAAAATATAAGGCGCATCCCCCGGAGACTGGGGATAAAGGCCGAGTTGTGCGAGTTGTCCGACGCTTCATTCAGTGGGTCTACTTCCGGTGCGCGCTCCTTGACGCGACGTGGATCCGAAAAGCTCGCGAAAAGGAAAAGAAATCTTCTTCGGGAACTTCCGACCTGATGCGTCGACGGCCGAATCCCCGGCTCGATGGAGCTTTATTCGGCTTTTTCTCCACCGCTAGATATCGTCGTCTAAACAAATAAGCGGCACTTCTCCAGATGGTATTGGACGCGAGCTTGCGAACGAAGCGCGCTTCGAGGAATTAATGAATGAGCGAAGAACAAAGCTTCTTCTTCTTCTTCGAGCTTCCGGATGGAATTTCTTATTGTTGAACGTCGCCGCGGCACGGACGCGCGGAACCGCTTTGATAAAGTGCTGTTATAATCTCCAAGTTCGACCAAGTATATACTTTGCGGGAAAGCTCAAGATTTCGTGGATTTCAGTTGATTGTGAATAAACTTTTATTTCAATTTTAGGAGATCTCACTGCATGCCCATTACGAATTTTGATTTTCGTTTCTAATCTTCAAGTCAAAACTTGATTGAGAGATCATCGGGATTACTTTGGCGATTGATCATTACGTAAGCATGTGGTAATTTCTTAATCGAGTCGACATTTGTGATAATGGGGTTCCTTAACAAACCAAGTGACTGCCAAACATCACCCTTAAAATAAGTTAATAATGGGTGGGGGGGGGGGGGGGGCGGGAGGAGGTCAAAATTTACAGTAGATTACCCGACAAAGAAAACATGAAAACAATTTTTTGAAAGATTCTGTAGGTCTCTAACCTAAAATATTCAAATTAAACAGAAACTAGATTTACTTTCAAGTCCAGATCTATTTTAGGGCGTTTTTACGCGTTTTTTATGAAATTACATTTTTATTCCTGTTAATTCTCGCCAAATTCTAAACTGATTTAGCTGATAATTGTCGTACATTCATAAAAAAACCCCGGAAAAGTGCCTTAAAATAGATTTTGAAAAGATATCTATAGTATCTGTATAATTTTAATATTTTAGGTTAGGAATTGACCTAAAGGGGTTTCTAATGTCGGTGACGTGGATAAAGGGACCTAATCGAACAATTGCATATAAAGGATATGCAAATTTTCAATATACAAAATATTTCATGGCGAATGTACACATTAAAATGTGTCACTTAAAAGTGAGGAACGGTTCAAAAATGAAAGAAAATTCCCACGAAAAATTTCGTTCGTGAGCAATACATTAATTTTTGAACCGATTTCTCTCAAATTTTTTTTATAGTCGTATAAAACGTGCATTTTCGCCTTGAAGTAATTTATGTATTGAAAATTCCCATTGACAATTTTTTATTTACAATTTTTACAGATCCCTGTACATCGACGTTATCGACGCTTTAGCATGAGTCCACAGCACGACATATGCAAACCTAACCTCGCAAAAAAAAAGTTTTCCTCCAAACTTAGGTCTTCGAAGGGTAATTCTGCATAAAGTACAAATATCTAAAAAAATACTTTTGAAATTGTTTTAAAATTGAACGAGATACATTGTTTTTACTGCAGATGAGGAAAATTAATTGAATCATTTTTAATCAACTTTTCTTGCTGGTCGGTTAGGTATAGGTGTAACTGTTCTATACTCTAGACGCCACTTAAATTATATTTCAGGCTTTATCCTTCGAAACAGAATATTACCGAATTTGAGAAGGATAAAAGATGAAGGACATGCAATAACATTGAATTCTCTTCTCTTATCCCTCCTTCAATACTCTACAACTCTCTTGAACGTTTCGTTTTATGATATTAAGTTCTGGAATTAAAATGATCCCTTCTTTTAATGCTTTGTTTATATGAGAGTCTTCAGATACTAAACGAGGATTTTAATTTCAGGGAATAATGTCAGGGCATGAAAAGTGGTGATTTAAAGAAGATTTGAGAACATAAAACCACAATAAGTAACGAATTTCCTTCTAGACTTTGAGAGTTTCGACGAAACGAGACTACAAACTTAAATCGATTACTTTAATAGTAGGTGACAACTATTTTGTTTTGACAATAAACGGTTGAAGTAAATATAGAGTAAAATTTAGAAAATCGTGTGAATTTCAAAATACATACAATTAAACGAAATGAATTTTCTAAAATCTGAAATAGTTGAAAATTTATCAAGAATAATTTCCAACAAGAATTTTCCAACAAATTAAATGATTCATACTTCCAACTATAAAGTAAGACTAGAAAAAAAAGAAAATTTTTTTTTTTTATAATCAAAAATGGTACCAGAATAATTCAAAAGAGAAAAGGAACAAACAGAATTACAGAAAAAGTTACTTCCAAAAAGTTGCAGAAACTTTTTAACAATTTCCTATATTATTAAAGAAAATAAGACTTGGCGCGAATAAAAGTTCTCGAGCACAATCTTAGCACATTTCAGAATATAGCCCTTACAAAAGTACATATAATACCGTTTCTTCTGCAGTCGACTTTGAAAGGAGTCCTCCCGTTCGATATATCCGTGGGAAAAACTGGTGGAAGTGCAACGCCGAGCATCGCAATTACTCGAATTAAGGGGCGGTTATTGCAGTGTTACATTTCTTCCTTAAGTGAAATACAAAATCATCCATTCATCAATTATATAAGTTGGTACAATTGGCAGTCAAACAAATATCGTACTTTCTTTTTTTTTTGTATTATGAAGAATAGCCAATTTTTGATAAAATAAATAAAAAAATATATATTATGACAATACAATGAATACAATTATAATTAATGCATTTCTAGTAATTTTCAAAAATTCGGTCACCATATGTATTAGGTACCATTTGTTATCCGCCATCTTGAAATTAAAGAAAGTACCTGTAAGGACTTGTTGCTGATGGTCTATGAACGCGACATTTTGGGCGTGTTTTCTTTGTGAAAATATGGATAAAGGGATATGTTTTTCCCGAAAAATCATCGTCATCGACATCGTCATAATCGTCACCCTCATCATCATCATCATCCTCATCATAATGATCGTCATCCTCATCATTTTCGTCATCATCATCATCATCCACATCATCATCCTCGTCATCATTATAAAATACTGATTTGAAGCATCAAAATCAATATAACAAGTTTAGACTAATACGAAAATTGACGGAGTGATAATATAACGAATACATCATCGCTGCAACAACAATTTTAAAAAATTGTTCCTAATGATAAAGTTACTGCAGGTTTAGAAATAAGAAAATTGACCTGCACCTCAGAGACAAGTAGATAGGCTGTATAATAGTCAAATCAAGGATGTCTGAACGTCAGATCCGACATGATTCTTACTTAAATATATAACTGTACAGTAATCTTTCTCTGGTGTGCACCATTTGTCATGTCAGTCTGTAAATTTATCGGTTCTGCAATATAAGTCTGAGAAATTACCTGTGTTCATGTATTACCCATCTGTAAGGATATACGTGTGAACGTTGCTGCTGAATCATTTGATGGCAGAAGAAACATAAAATTGTTATATTTCAAAACGGTTATCAATTTACGAAAAGTTTGTTAAGACCAGGTCAGTTTACTTTTAATTTTTAATGCATTTATCGTTTACTCAAATATCTTATGTAAATTGAAAGATAATGAGATATTTTCAAGCCCACCTCTATTTTAGGGCGCTTTTACATGTTTTTATGAATGTATCCTTTTGAGGAAGTCGTTTTCATTTTCAATTATAAAATATCTACTAATGTAATTTGTATTTATTACATCTATGTATATATTAAGATTCATTTCCATAAATGTGACGTGAATGCAACATGTCTGAAAAGTCCATGGGGGAAAGTCCAAGACGAAATCAGAGACACTTGATTGAAGAGATACGAATTTCGCTTTGTAGGTTGCAACCAGCAGCTCTTCAAGTTACATCCAACCTCGGACGTTCGTATATATATAGATATACATATACATATGGGTTCTCAAAGGATGCGCTACACAAGTGGTTTCTTTGAGTTTCACTGCATAAGTCTACGTACAAGGGTCTTCAAACAATCTCTGACAAAACTTTGCGAACTATACGAACTGTCGAACCTAGTATATGTAAACTCGACGAGTTACAAACACAGATATTATTCGCATTATTTCTCACCTCGCTTATGTAAAAATGTGTTGAGTACTTTTTTATGTAAAATTAATTTATATAAAACTTGTAACTTTTATTAAAAGTTACTGATGTTTGCATTCATCACTAGTAACAATCCATTGAAGTACTAATTACAAGAGGGAGTTATTTAATTTTAACAATTTACAAGTAAAGTTTTTATATCATCCTGGGGGTATAGTTTATAGCAAATAGACAAATACATGTATATCACACTATTTTTCTAATGTATAAATAAAAAAAGTAGTTTATAACAGTAGACAATAGATGGCGTTACGTACCTCGCTATTGCGCAAGTTACGGATTACAGAAATTCTGTTTTTCTGGTTAGTTTGAGGTTAGTTTTAAATGATATAAAAAGGGTGCTGAAAACATTTGTAACATTGTTTTTTACTATAAACGTATGTTTCAAGTTACGTTTTCTATACAGTACGTTTTCTATTCAGTTATTTTCCAATTCATCAAACAAATTGTTAATTTAAAAATAAACGTCCATATTCATGAATTAAAACAAATATAAATTAAACATAATTTCCAATTAGCAGAGGTAAAAAGTTGAACAGAATAAGTTCTTCAATAACCGCACTTGCGATTCAGGTTATAAAATTACATATATGTAAATATATATGAAAAAAATCTGTCATATTACAGAAAATTACCAATAGATGGCGTTACATATACACTAATGACGTATTTCCCGCCCCAGGGCCAGGTTTTTCATTATTGCTCTATGAAACGCAGAAATTTAATGGCTTGCAATCTGACACAACCTTAACCGTCGCAGAACACTTTTATACCGTTTTAAATCTTTTTTTTTTTTAAATCATTATACAATACATAAACCGATATTACCGCGTGAAGAGAATATTTCGTCATCAACGGCGAAAATGGGAATTTCATTGCCAAACTTGCCAGGCTGCATTTCGCTGTCCGAAACATTAGCCATTATTGCTCGTTATTAATGCTTATAACGCAATTATCACTGTTACGCTTAATAACGGTGAGGCATGCTATGCGCGCGAGCAAACAGTAGGGGGCGCAACGTGCAAAGATACGTTTGAAACGCGTATATCATTAGCAGGAAAGACAATTACTGCGGAATTTGGTCTTAGGAGCAGCGGGGGCCGTTTGTCTGGCTCCATTCTTCCGAAAAGTCAATGTAGCATACACACACACACACACACACACACACACACACACACACACACACACACATATATAATGTATGGCATGAATGAAAGGGATTGGGTTGGAGGGGGGGGGGGGGGGCACGCGTAATAGCAGAGGTGCAATATACGCGGGTAATGTCGCAATGTCGCTTTCATATTATACGTAGATATATATACGCCGTCCTCTCATTGCTAACACCGAGAGTCATTCCATTAAGTACTCCCATACGTCGAATCCTGCCTTGGCACTTTTGGTCTTTGGCACGTTATGGAAAATGATCTAAAAATATTGTCTTCTTTTTTTACGATTTTTATGGACATGTATATATATATATATGTTATAAAATATAATATAATCAATCGTCATCATTTCATAAAGTTACTTCCAAAACTTTCGAAGCTTCCGAGCAAAAGCTGGAATAAAAGATGATGGCAATGAATATACAGATATGACTTCTACGACCGGAAAATGGATTTTAAGTTTCGAGAAAAGTTTTGAAATCATTTTCGAAACAAATTGTCCTGTAGACAAGTTTCACCAAAACTTTTCACATGATATATACATGTTTTCGCCACTTTATATATATATCTGTATATTTGAAAATTCAGTTGAAAATAGTGAATTTTGCGTTATCTCATATTGAATTAAACATTACGTAATGTTGCATGTCAGTAGAGTGAATTTTCAATTTTTGTTTTGGCCCAAGAAATCAACATTGCTCATACGTTTTTCTGAGATTACAGAAAGTAATGTAAAATTTACAACATATTTTGACTATATCACCTTTAAATACTATAGATAACTTCAATATCAGCGAACATTTTCCCATATATATGTATAGCTAAATATATGTCTTCGATTCAGCGGTCAAAGACGTCTTTGAGGCTGATGAGACTTCTCTCATGTCACGTTCCTCGTGGCTTCAAACGTGGGTGTCCAGTATATAGTACATTCGACACGTCCCGTACCTCGCCGCAATCTTGGTATTCCCTCTAGAGCGCCTGGTTAGGTTAGGCATTTTGATGACACCTTAGGTATTTTGCCAGGTGGTAATGGAGGACTCTCGTAGCTGCTGTCTGAATGTCAACGACATATTTGAAGCTCCAAATGGTACTGCTGCATAAAGCGGATTACTCAGAATCAAAGAGCATAAAGTCTCTTGATCCGTTTCGCAAGCTCCACAGACAGGAGCTGTAATTTTCGCGACGTCAAAGACGCAATATTAGTTATCACTGTTATCCTTTTTTTTTTTATTTCATAATCACTACTTTATTGTTTTATTATCATTAGATTAATTATTGTTCTTTTTCTTTTAAACTGATATTAACACTGATCCTATATGATATATGATCATTTATGGTCATTATCATATATGAAAATTCAAAATGGCGGATACAGTTTCAGCGCCACGAAAATATAAAGTTCTCGAAAAGAAATACAAATAATGTAATAAATGTATTTTGTAAACGGAGTAAATTTTGCACATATAGTGATGTAGTTAATGTCAGTTACGTTACGTTCCAAAAAGTTCAAAATGGTGGATCCAATATGGAGGCTGAAAAATAAAATTCTTAATTTCGTATTGAAAATAATATAAATACAAATGCACTCTTGCAATTTTTTGAAAAAACATGTCCCTTTAGAAATAAAAATTCAGTATTGTCTTAAAATTCGAATTGAGCCCAGAAAATTATGTAATTCGCTTTAATACCGTTGATTGTGAACAACTGTAATGTGTGCATTTGCACGCAATAATATACAGTTGTTCAAACTTGTACAACGTCGAATCTTTAGATTTTTATAAAAACTGATGAATTTTAATAATATTCGTCCGCCATATTGGATCCGCCATTTGGAATTACAGAAATTTCATGTGAAATTCACGATCAACGACCTGCACACAAATTTTTGTGAAAAATAAATGAACATTTTCGCCGGCCATAACTGATCCGCCATCTTGAATTTCGAAAAATTCAACGACAGATTCGCGATCTAAATGAATTGTAATAAACACACATATAATTGTGAAGAAAAATTTCAACGTAAATTAAGTTATACATGGAAAACTCGAAAATTACATCGAATGCCACACTGGGTGTCGCCATTTTGGCATACAATTTTTCCGTTTATAAGTTTGGAATTTTATGGTCGAAAAATTTTTACTTCTTAATGATTTCCTCATCGCCTGTAATATAATTAGATGAAAATTCGACGTCCGAGAAATTGAATCTCAAAATGGCGACACCATATATGGCGGGATGAAGCCGTTTGATACCATTCGCGATTTTTCCATGCATATCGATTGTAATTAAGAAAGTTCTTCTAAACGTGTGTTTATTATAGTTTTTTTGCGTTTAATTTTTCAAATTCAAGATGCCTACTGTTACATACTATTTACTTTTTCGTCAAGTCAGAGTGAGAAATTTTATATGAATGCATTCTTAACCCCACGTATCCGTCGTCATTATTAACAGATCTCAATAAATACATTTCAAAAGATTAACGAAGTTCATATACTATATTCCGGTTATTTTTAGAAAAGCTTTTCAGCTTTTCCGAGACGTCTCGTACAAAGCGATCTCTTTCGACAAAAAAAAAAAAAAAGAAACGTTTGATATGTCAGGCACATTTCATAAAGATTTCAATGGCTCGACCGCCGGCACGTTTGATTTACATTGAAGAGAATTCACCCGGTCCAAAATTTCCGTTTTATAACGAGGACCTTCGTGAAATGTAAATTTGCGGCGAATTATTCACCGAGTGGCCTATTTTTAAGGAAAGGTAAACATGTCGGACTTGAAGTTTCAACTTGGCTGAATTAAGTTCGTATATCTGCATTGTTAACGGATTGAGGTGAACCGTAAAGGTGCAAATACGTATCAAGTTCGTTGTTCGGTGAATAAAATTATCGCTTTATCTTTATTTTAAAAATTTTATTTCTTATCATGTTTATTATATACATATATACTTTTATAAATTTCGAAACGACAATACGGTGGTGCCATTATTATATATTACTTCCAAACAATACAATTATGCCAATTACTATTGAGAAGTATATAAAAACCATAATTTTTTTTAATAGTTATAAAATGTTTGATACTTTCATAAGACGTTTGAAAAAGATACGAGTGAAACGACTGGGACGGTATTATTCGTGAGTATATATACATATATATATCGCGATACAAATAAGCCAGTCTCGTATTTTCGCGTTATCCGTTTGCGCTGCATGTGAAAATAATACGACAGCGTAATGAAACACAGAGCTGGGCGTGCTTTTATGAACTCTTCATACGCGTCGCTCGTGCATCTGACTGTAAACAAAAGAATTTACATCGCTGGGAAACCAAGGGTCCGAGATAAAAATTGTATTTCGCATCCGTACCTTATACATTTCAATTATTCAGGCGTGACATTTTTGGAGCACCTCGAGTGCTCAGTTCATCTCGCGAATGGCGGATGATATCTTTTATATTAAATTTCACATTGGATTTCTTTAAACAAGACAGATATTGGATTTCTCGGGAAATTTCCTTTTATTAATAACGTACAGTGTTTTTCATTTGTGGATTTTTCATAGACTTTTAATTATATCTGGATCAGATATATTATATAATTAATATAATTAAAGAAAGATTTTGACCTGATGTAAGTATATATAGAAATATGGACATGCATCGTAATATCTCAATTATATACTGAAAAAAAATTTGTTATTTTCAAGTAAATATTTACTTGAATTAAGAAAATGTTTCCTTCTTTTTAGTAAATCTTACTTAATTCAAGACAATCTTTTCTTAATTCAAGTAAATATTTACTTGAAAATCTTAATTCAAGACAATCTTTTCTTAATTCAAGTAAATATTTACTTGAAAATAACAAATTTTTTTTCAGTGTATATATGACCCTATCTGGAACATATATGATCCAGATATAATCATATATGATTCAGGTATAATTGTATTTTTTTCCCGGGTTATGTATATATATATATACAGCGTGTCTAATAACCTATATATGGAATCCCTCTTACCGCAAGATATATATAGAGGGCGAAAAATTGAAGCAAACGTTCCATTGCGAAAATTTCCGGTAAAGTGGGTTATTCTTTAATTATTGAAATCCGCTAAGAAAACACCAGACTAAACAAAAAAAAAAAAAATTCAGGAAAAGTTTTTAGAAAAAAAAAATAAAACTGATGATAATACTGTAAAAATGTCAGGCCTACTAAAATAAAATAATCTGCAAAGATTATAACACAGTAGCAAAACTAAAACCTTTTTTTTCAAATTATTTACTATACATATTGTTGTCCATTGGGTTGCATTTTCGTTTCGTTTTTGAAATTCTCGGGAAAAATGGATCAGATATAATTATATCTGAATCATGTATGATTATATCTGGATCATATATATTCCAGATATAACGATATATAATTATATATGGATTTTGGATTATCGGTATAAATAGACCAATGCAAAAATGTTCACACTTAATTTCTTAATTTAATTAGCAATATCGCCAAATAAATTGGGATGCTACACACAACTAGTAACGGAAATTCAGGCAGAAATGAGTTTCATGCATATTGTGATAGTTAAGGTTGGGCTAGCTTATTTACTGGTTTTTTTTTTTTTTTTTTTTTAATGTTGTATACAGCAGGTTTTTTTTTTGTAAGGCAAAAAACACTTGGTTTTATTTTCATTGCGATAATTTATTTATTCGTTTGCCTTTTTTACTACGTTGATAATCTACATTTATTGTCATCGTTTACACGTATAGATTGTAGATTTAGATATAAATAGATATATTTTGTTATACCTTAAATGAATCGATTCCCTGACTCCATAGGAAACGAGAAACTCCGTCATGTCGAAGGCGCAAACTGGTGTTTTCAACCCTAAAGAGTAAAGTGAAACTTTGTTGCCCGAGGGACTAAACTTTTTTTTTAGATTATTTAATTCCGTCAAAACAACCCTGGTAGAAATGAAACATTTCTTAGGCAATTCTTAGACAGTTCAGATATTTACCATGTTAAAGACATAGGAGAAATGGACAGTGTAAGAAAAAAATGGATAGATTTCTACTAGGGAACGAATAGTACATTGATATATCCAAGTTTCTTAGAGTCGAGTTAATGATTCGTTTGCGCATTGCGCGAAAATTCATAATTAATAGCGATTTTTCGTGGTATTGTTCGACGGAATGTGACCGGAGTGGAAGTTAAACACACATACATATCGCATCGCGTATATACATCATAAATTCCCAATAGCAGTTATTAGTGCTCGCTATTCGCGTGTTGGGGCTTACGACGCCGAAGTGATTTACCTATAGCAATAATGGCTTTTGGTATATACCCTAGACCAAGCACAGTCCTCTATGGCTGATCACATCTCTTGCTCAGGGTAGGCTTTTATATTAAAGCTCGCGGACAATGAAACTTGATTCGAGGAATTTATCTCCCGCGCCCCGTTACTTCATTACGCTTAATTCAGCCTTGTTTTTATCCGTTGATTGCATTCATTCCATGATCGATGATGGATTATCCTAAAATTTATTGAAAAATTAAATATTTATATACATTTTTATATATAAATGGGAGTATATATATACATTTGGAACATATATGATCCAGATATAATCATGCATGATCCAGATATAATTATATCTGATTCATTTTTTACCGGATATATATATATATATATATATATATATATATATATATATACCCTGATCAAATTTGACAAAAACTCCTTCAAATCTGCCAATGCGCGAATTAATTGTTTAAAATATAAGTGATAAAAACGCGAGACAAAAAATGATTTCATTATATGTACATATACCACATTATTCGTTATACCGACCTGCAGGTATTGCAAATTATAATTTGAAACGAGTGCATCCATACTTGGTAAGAGGAGGCGCACTTTATAGCATAAAGAGCACTTAAGAAAATCGAATGAACATCTTTTACAGTGACGGCTGGGTCGGCAGGTTATAATCTGCCGAGTAGCCAAAAAAGCTTTGTTCGCCGGAGGACTTTGCGAGCTTATACTTGGGAGTATATACCGAGTGCAGTCATAGCAAAAGTAATGAGATTCTTGAAATACCTTTCGAAATATCGCATCGAATTAATGGCATTAAATCTCGCGTCAGATTGGTCGGCGAAATAGCTATCGGATTCTCGTAATTGAACCAGCTGTCCCGAACAACGCGGGAATCACGAGAAATTACCATTTACAGATATCCGGAAAAGCACGCTCGTAAAGCGATGAATGGCGTTCTTAAGATTCTGCGATATTCCCTTATGTATACATTTTTTTTTTTATTTTATAACGATTAAAAACATCGGCATTTATATTGATTTATCGATTGACTTTTAATTATTTTAAAGCAATAATACGTATAACTTTGAGGATTCCGGAAGGAACGGTAAAGCTTATAAAAAGCTCCCTAATAAAAGTTATAATGGGCAATTTAAAAAGGGTACTTTAATGTAAACATAAAAATGAAGAATCATAAAGCAGCGAAATAAAACTTTCTTCACGTTTTCAACATTCTATTTCAAAGATAAGGATCCGTCATTAATAACAAATTACTTTTAAGGTATCGGAACGCATGTGACATAAAAAAGAAGGAATCGTCTGTCTAATAAAAAGTTATATCTGAATATCCGTGTAAACGCGTTTATGTCCTATACATTCCATACGATCTCACTTCTGCAAAATTTGGTTGAAAATATTCGTAAATTTCTTACAGCTGGGCGTAAAATTTTATCTAATATCGTAAATTTTTCGATATTAGCTCGTGCTTCACACAGTCGCATTTTCAACTTTAAGAAACGGAAGTTTTATAGTTTTTTGTTTTGAAATTACCATTAAGAATTGTTTCATATTTATTGTTTAAAATTACGATAAAAAAAAATTGTTTTAATATTATTAACTGTTTCGATTTATTTGCAATCAAATTTACTTCACTCGAGAAGACAGTATAGAAGATTTCTTTAGTCGTTAAACATATTTTATGATAATATTGTATTGAACTTGTTCACACGAAAAAAATTACCATATGTTTTTTTCATGAAATGTCCATGTTTCATATCATAATAGACCTAAAAATGAAAAACAAAATTCCGTCCTTGATCTTGTTACTACGCACTGTAGCTTACGAACGAAAATATCGAAAAAAATGGATCGGATATATCTTGATCAGATGTTGGATTTTTATCTGATATAAGTATATACAGGGTGTCCCAGAACTGTCGGATAAAAGTTCAGGAGGCGATTCTTCTTGAAATGTGAAATCAAAAAGTTTTTTACCAAAACGCACTCCATCAATGTCAAATCCGTTTTTCGTCAAATTTTTTAAGATTTAACGTCTCCCCACGGATTCAATTTTTATCGAAACGAAACATTATTCGAAATGCATCGAATTCAGTTTGGCGTAAAAATACTCCGTATGTATTGAACCGCGGATTAGAATGAAATGGGAATGGTTCATTTCAATTCATTTTGGGAAAGGAACGAATTAAAAACTGCCGTTTCTTGATGGCTTCGATTTAAAATACGTTATAAAATGAATATGTAGGAAAAAATGGACCAGATGTAATATGATATCTGAATCATGTATGATTATATCTGGATCCAGATATAACGATATATAATTATATATATATGGTCATATTATATTATAAATGGCTTCAGTTTTATAAGCAGATTTTTAAATCTTAATAAAAATCTTATCTTCTCACTGTCCTCAGGACATCATTAGGTCAGAGGATATCAGGATATTGAGAGGATGAAAAAAGCGTACATTTGGACGTCCTGAGGAACTCCTGAGGACATCCTGAGTCAGATGTGCTGTTTGGGTTAATTCGTACGATTCGTACCATAGTAATAACTGATAGAATTGAAACGTAAAGAAATGAAATCGTATTATAGAACGTTTAGCGCCATCTGTCTAAGGAAATGATTATATTAATTTCTTAGACAATAATTAATCAACACATTATTTCCCATTACATCGAACTTATTTCAGTGAAATATAACGTTCATAATGCATCGAGTTTGATTAGAATGAAAAGAAAATTGTTATTTGAATTGGTTTTCTTTTCTAAAACTGATATTTCTTAATTAATTTCTTAATTTAATCTACAAAATAAAAAAATATATATATATATATAAAATAGAAACTGACAAACCCAAGTAACGAAACCCACATATTACCCTCGTGTAAGAGAAAAGCACTATATTGACTCAAACTCCTGAAAACTACGGTTACATTGTTGTCAGTTCTTCGCCTGTCTGCTCTCTATTTTAAATTAACCGTTTTTATATATATTAAGTGCAGTTTATATATAAATATTTATAATTAAGTATTTTCTTGAACGTGGTATCCTGCGGGTAATAAATGAACATATAGTAAGTAACAATTTATGAACACGGACGAATATTTATGAAGGCAGTGTAGAATCACAATTGTTAAAGTAAAGAAACATAACAACGGAAACTAATAAACCATATCTATATATAATAAGCCATATATATATAATAAACCATATATATATGGTTTATATATATAAATTGTAACAAAATTATGTTAAGGATATATTCAATTGAAATTTGATGCTAAATGTATATGGTAACGTGGAATATAATCCCAAGCGTTGCACATATGTCTATAGATATGCACGTAATAAAGCTCGTCGAAATTAAAACTTGCCGTCGTATCGCATTTCTAACGATAACAAGACGCGTCCTCGAAACTTTCCTCGATTTGCGCTTGCATGCATTCGATGCCCGTGGCTGAAGAATAATCACTCGCGTGTCAATGGTTTGCTTGCGATTCAACGATCTTGATTGCTGAACACAGAGCCTCTTTTTACAATGAAGAGATTTCTGTTTTTTTTTTCTTTTTTTTTTTGTTGTGAATTTTTTGTTATTCGAGTGCGCATGTGCAGTGAGCTTTTTCTTTGCACGACCGTGAATTTTCATAAAGGCGTGACAGAAATTACTGTATATCGGAAACGCATTGTATAAACTCGGACGATGTTGAGAACTCTTGGAGGTGGAAAATCAGTTCAGAAGTTTCCATCACCGCCTTGGCCCCCTCATTGCCCACGGTGCAATATGCCTTCGTTTCCGCCCTTGATGCATAATGTATCTATTATAGGCCCGTAAAAGATGCCATACGTATAAAAAGTTAAATTTTTTTTTTTTTTTTTAATTCAATCTAAAGAATTCGCAAGTTTTTGCAGTTTTTCTACATTTTTGCAGTTTTTCTACATAACCTAAGACAATCGAAAGAGAATACCCAAAAATAGTCTGACATGGACAGTCAGTAATGTTTTCCCTACTTTTTCCTAATTGCAATTGTTACGTTAAAGGGTTAATGGGCTGAAGTAACTCCATAATTAAGCTCCGGATTAAGTTTTTAAGCTTTTTAAGTGCTCATTTTCACATATATTGAATTATTTTAGTAGGTCTCAATTTTTTTCATAATATATAATAATTAATCCTAATACCGGTGCGGTTTCCATTGCATGAATGTATATATATATCAATGTGTAATTTTACACCCCACACACAAATTTTGAAATTACACGCCTCGTTTTCGCGGTCCAGTCAGGTCGACGTATAGCGTAAGCCTCTGTGAAATTTATGCGACGGTTTCGAGCAGTGGCAAATTTTTTAGTATACAGGACAGTCCCTAGCCGCTCTGCGCTTTTCCATGCTGAGAAAAATTTATGAGGTTTTGCGTGCCAGGACCCTTGGTGCGTTCGAGTCGCTATTTACTTCTAGCCGTATTTTCGTGGGAAGATGTTGTGCCGTTCTTATACGTCCACTGAACTGTAAGCACTTGACAATTTCAGCTAGGACGTTATTTATCTTAGCACCGAGAGTCTATAATTGCGGTTAACAATGCGGTCGAAGAAGCAACAATTTTTTACACATTTGTGACCAAAAAAGATGATTCTACGCAAAATGTTAGTTGCTTACAATTAAAAAATAATCGAACAATCGAAAACTCGTCAAAATTGAAATGGTATCAAAAGAAAAAGTATTATATTTTTACGAAGCTATAAATTCTATTTTTTATCATCTAATCCTTTTTTATTCGCTTCGTCAAGTACACCGATTTCACTCTTGATTCTTTAGGAATTGAAAATAAAAAAAAAACACACACGTACACATACACAATTGAACCTACAACACATTACAATTTAATCAATTCGTAATTTGTAGTTAATTAAAATAATTAATACATATTTTTAAATACTTTTATTTTATTCGTGCAGATTAGTGTCTTCACCGCATTTTTTTAAATATGAAAATCGAAATAAGATTCTTTAATCATGATTGAAATCAGAAGATGAACGTCTGGACCCATTCCGGAAGTTCACATTCTGCAATAGTCAAATTCCGAAATGTCCAAAATTCCAAACAGTCCAGAAACCCGACAGATTTTCTTTCACTATATATCAAATTGATGAATCACGGTATATGCTTCAATGATTTTGAAGCCTATATAAAAATGACGATAAAGACGACCGTCGTTGGTCGATACTATAGATCGTTTGGACATGGAAATCTGACCCCATTTTTTTAAATTGTTTTTATTTTATTGTTTTAATATTTTTAATTTTTTTTTTTTTTTTTTTTTGTAATTGTGTGCGTAAAGTTAGTGGGTAATAGTAGTTTTCGATACAAGTGTGTAAAGTACTACTTTTACGCATCGAGCGTCAATCGCCGCACACTCGTGTGCGCCGATTGCGCGAGTGGGTAAAA
>JAPYZR010005226.1:0-28144 GCA_030522945.1 Trichopria nigra
AGCGAGTTACGCGCGATAGCGCGCCAGGGGTCCAGGGGGCGGAGCCCCCGGTGGGGTTGGCGGCCGAAGGCCGCAGGGGCGAAGCCCCTAGTTTTATTTTTAGTTATATCCTTTAATCCATATAAGAATGAGCAATCTTCAAAATAGTTGAACGGATTCGTCGCAACTGGACAAACTTTATTATTGAAATACGTGGTTGAGATGAAAGTGAAAGAATATCTATAAGCGTTAAAGAAATGTTTTCACGATCGCGAGTTACATGTTTATACCATATAATACGTCTGTTTTAATCTTTCAAACTTAATATTCATTTCTCTTTCTGCACAAAAATATGTTTATAATGTTTCAAAATGAAGATATATAAAAAAGGGATTCCATTATAATAAGAAGTTGCTCTTTCTTCAGCGTCCAATTAAAAGAATATATATAAAAGAATCTGAATAAACCGTCCTTTCCAATAGTACTTGTTTCAATACTTTTGGATGCAAAGTTACAAAAGTCCCCTGACAAATGAACCGATTTACAACCATCTTCATTATCATTGCCCTTCATTCTGAATTATCACAGGCGTTCCTCTACCAGTTTCCCCGACGCACAGAATAGAGCAGAAGCTTCGGACGAACTTTCGCCAAAGCCGAAGATGAATCAGAACCCGTCCGGGAAATCACCTGTACAAGCGAAGTTAACAACGCGTTGATGAATAGAAGGGGCTCCCGAAATATAACAATTAGGGGTGATTTGTGGCCCACGCCGGCAAATTTACACAGACCGTCGAGGGCGAGAGAATTTTATTAGCTTACTCCACAGAGTTACACCTCGTTATCGAGCCTTAACGATCATCGTTTCACGAATGTCGTAGGTCATATACGAAAACCTCGATTTCGTACTGTGGTGGCGCTGGAGGAGTAATGTGACCATACGTCCCTTCATCGTCTATTTGACTTTGTGACTTATTACGTGGATACGTAGATACAAACACAGACGATACTCAAGTTCAGTACGATTTCAGAAATGTGCATATATATACTATAGATTCTTATAAAAATATAAAATGTATACTATAAAAATTAATATATATAACTATAAAAATAAAAAATTATTACGTCGTAGAATCGCCAATGTATATAGACCATAAGTATGTCCTTGTTTAAGATTTTTACATTACACCTTATTTTCAGTTAATTTTCTTGCTTAATTCAAGATTTCCGTCACATTTCTTGGCTGAATTTAAGTATTTCTTTTTAAAGTGTTGAATTAAATGTTGTACCTCCGACATACAAGTTGGATAATAAAAAAAAAAAAGACAGAAGATAAAAAAAGTTACGACGTATATACCGTCAAAAGGAGGCTTCGTGAAATCCTCTGTTGAAAGAATCGATCTTTATGAAAAAATTCATAACAGAACCTATTAGTTGTTATGTATATTAATGATGCTTTTATTGGTAGTTCAGTCTAGAGCGAATCGATTTCCGATGAATTTTCATTAAAAATGTCATTCACATGTATATTGTTTTATCGGACAATATATATAGCGTCGAGCCTTCAATGCCGTCGATTAGAGTAAGATTCTCATGAATCACTCCCGATGAGCCTCTATAATAAACAAGTATGCATATGGGAATAGGCAAGTAATTAATACCTTTGATCAAGTTCATATTATATGAAATAAAAAACTATAATTTAAAGAATTTCTTTTAAAGGGGTGATTCATCACGATGCACATCCTGAAAAACAACCGCAGTAAAGCCACCAAAGTTGGTCATCAATAAGGCGGCAATTGGAAGTCATGGGCTTTTCGCAGCTTCCGTCAATTCGTTCCCTTTCTTTCTCGCCGTGTTGTCAACTTCTATACTCGAAATTAAGTTAAACTGTTTCTGATGACTTCTTCGCAGCTATCTTGGCCAGAACATTTACATTCCGGCCCTCCGAGTAATTGTAAGATAGCCACGTCTTCTCCTCGCTCGCTAGTGAAATTATTCGTGAATTCTTATTCGAGCGCATCCCCACTTACCAGACTTTATCCTACGTGCTCGGAATACGGTGGACTGCCAGAGTAGAATATCTCGTCGTAATTCTTAGCGAATTTAATTTCCTAATGTACCACGATGCCTGCAGTCCGACATTCCTCGGGCTTTTCATCTAGATTCTAGGCGGCGGTGTATTGCCCACTATTTGGCTCGGTAGTGCTCGCAAATAGTTTTACAGCTTGTAGAAATACAATCCTTTATTACTCCGTCTTAACGAGTGCATCTCGTAAAATTAATGATCTCGTGACAAATGAAATCTCATTTGTGAACGCTGCCCAAATAGCTTTCGTGCCAGACATTCTACTTTTGGTAATCTGTCGATTTAGAATCTACATTTTTCGATTTGATCTATTTCATGGATAATGCGTTAAAAGGTTCTTAAAAACGATTTCTACATAATGACTTAATAACAAAAATAGACATCTTTTATAAATTTTGCCTATTTAATGAAATGCTTTTAAATATATATATATTTTAGGTCTTTTACACTAAAAGTGAGAATTATTCCGACATTAGTTAGATTTTCCACATTATCTCTTTTTTTCTTAAATTTACATTACTTACACAATTCAAAAGAGGATTTTTAGACCAGGGATAAAGAAAAGTGGATCAAAGTGGAGTTAAACAAAATTCCTTTTTTAAATCGGATTTCCCGAAAATTCAAGCTTTATTTCCCTACCGATATAACTTTCTCGGTTTGTTATAGAAATTATTTTCCCTAAAAATAAGTACAAGAGTCTAATAATTAACCATAATTTGGGAGATTCTGAAGGATTACGAAGCAGCTGTAATAATGATCTAAAATTAAACGAGTTTATTAATATGTATACGCCGTTCATTGAGTGGTCGAGTGTATATAGTTTCCCAATGACTTGACATAAATTGAAGAACATCCTGCAGGCTAATAATCCCTTGTTAAACTCATGTGGGTTGATTGTCATTAACGGTTAAAAATAGATCTTAGTGAGTGATATAGAGAGTGATATATAGAAACGTAGATCATTCTTTCCAAATGTTATGCTTAATAATATCATCATACATTTACTTAAACAAAAGAATATTTAACTTTATTAAAAGAATATTAATATATAACAATTCCACAATCTTATACTACTTTATTTTTGGTACCATTAATAATAAGTAGATATGCTATAGTTTATATATTGACATTTGACATATATACCGAAATTGCCGGTTACAAAATAAAGATATAGATATGTTTGGATGTTAATATAAAAAAAATACCTTATTTTATTTTCATATAAGTCTACATTAGAGATTTCGCGAAATACTAAGTTACCGCGATAAAATAAGATCAATAATTGTCACGAAAGTCGGTAAATCTTTTGTCAAAAGTTAAATTTAATAAGTGCACGAAATAAGTGTTTTTTAACGTTTTTTTTTTCGTGAATCGGATTGCAGAACAGGCCATTTGTCATGCTATTCTTGCAATTATTGCATTAGATAAAAATTACGTGGTCGACAAAATGTGAAGGTTATGCACGAAACTTTCACGCGTCAAATAGATATCATATTGGTTGTCCCGTGCGTGCAGTAAAAATGCATTGTTACAGATATATTGTCGTATAATCGGTATTAATTTATACGTTAGTAATAATCATTACCTATTAAAATGCTATTATGAACATGAGAACGAAAGGCAGATGTGGTAAGCATCATGTCAGGTATATAGATATGTGCATATCGTGTTGCGTGTATACCCGCATGCTCTTCTACAGATCACGTAATGGACTAATAGAACTGAGTTGAACTTTATGTGATACATGCATATATTACTTAATCGCAATTGCAGATTACTGTATCACTTTTTCAAAATAACGATAATATTCTCTGATCGCCTTATGTATTTATGTATTATAAATATGTATTTATGTTTTATGAATGTTAATTGCTTGTCCTTTTTAATGCCGTTACGTAAACTCTATATGTGAATATCGTCTTTTAACGTAATAGTTATTAAGTTTTATATCATTTATGTCATAAAACTATTAATTCCTTTGTAAATGTATATTGAATATGTTAAACTGATTAACAATCGATAATTTCACCCTAGTAGAAATTTGTCAATTTTTTTCTTACACTATCCATTTCCCCTATGCTTTTAACATGGTAAATATCTGACTTGTCTAAGAATTAGCTAAAAAATGTTTTCATTTCTACCAGGGCAAATATCAAATAATAATTCCATTCGAATTCACTTAAATAGAAGAAATTTGTCAGTTGAAAACGGCCAGGGAATTACGAAAATATATAAATATTAACTAAAAATAAAAAAATCTACCATGATTTAATACATCTAGCAATTATATCAAAGTAAAATAATACGTGCAATATAGTTTTGTTTAAATAGACGATGGCATTTCAGGTAATTTAAATTAGTGGTACATACTTTTTCTCATTTGCACTTAGAACAAAAACTAAATATTATGGAAAGAGTCTTTACTTCAGTCGCAATTGTAATTTCTGTTTGTTTCGCAGTTAAACACACTTTACCCATTCCGGAACGTGCTGTGATCTTTAGCTCTAGTGTAATTGTTTTCCATGCCGCAATTAGCGACAACAATTTTTCAGGGTAATGTCTAATGATAGTATGATTTTAATAGAGTTTTATAATTGTACAGAAGTGTTTTTAAGGGAATCATCAAGGGACTTATTTATTGCAACGCCACTGCGAATTAGAGAAAGACATAATTAATTTCTTTGTAAACACTTTTGCCAATTCTAAAAAAAAAAACAAATTACGAGAGATGTAAGTGACTTGCATTTTATATTCACTTTTTATTAAAATTTTGCTAATTAGCAATTTATATTATGAATTTATATTTACCTGTTACATTTCTGACAGAATATTTAGTGAAATTTTTATTCGCAATGGATCTATCAATATTTATGGGAAAGTTTATATTGCATGCGTTCAACATTTATTCTAGATTAATTAATTAATGTACGTTTATAAAAATGAGTATAATACGTATCATTTTCATTATTAGCGATTTCAAACTGCATAAAAAAATTTGTTAAAATTGATAATAAGATGTGTTACGTTGTACATTGATTTTGATTGTTTATCTTTAACCCTCGTCTTGTTTCGTTCGCAGAATTGAAGTTTCGACTATTTTTCCAGTTTCACTGTCGTCACGACGTACTTTCCGTCGAGTAATTAGTATGAAAATTGAATAAAAGTCTTCTAATTAATCTGCATTTTAAAATATGTCAATGTTTGCAATTGGTATGTTAATAAGACCGTTAAATTATGAAAAGTCAATTACTATTTATATCATTAATATTCCTAGACACTAAATATATACTGAGCATGCGGTTTCATCTTCACGTCAGAATTGCCGAATGCAAGAGATAAAAATTGATTATATAGTATTTAAATGGACTATTTTTTGTATAGTCATTTAGGATAATAGTTTACTTCCAGTTATACATTTTAACTTTCACTTAAAGAGGTCGTTAACCACACAAGGCATAGTGGATGACTGGCATTCTTCTTTCTAACGTTGTCCCGCGATTGGTTTAAAAGATTATAACGACGATGTTATCGTTGACATATAGCTTTACAGAATCATGGCTCTGAAGAGTAAAAATACACACGGCGCGTGTGTGCGTGGTTAGTATCTGTATTTGACTATAGTTTTATGTCGGCTAGAAGGGATGGCGATATTGTTAAGTATAATGAGTCTAATTCATTGGACCTATACAAATTTCTTTCGAACAATTAGACATTTCACATACGGAGAAAAATAATTCACTACCATAGTAGAAAATAAGACCAGTTCATAGCCTTTTTTTCTGGACTCTACTTACTTTTAACATGGAGGCCAGAAAAATTGGTCAGTAACTGGTATCATTTTCTACTAGGGGGGTATGTATCAAAAATATTCTGATACACATTTTGATTCGCTGTTCACTAAAAGTGTGCTCTAACATGCATTTTGGTCGATAAAATAAACAATCATATCTATTAAAATTTAGATGTACTTCTACAAGTAACAGTACCTGTGTATTATATTCAGTATAAATCTGTAAGATTAGCACATTTTACTAACAAAAAAGTATAAATTATACTTACAAATAATATTTGACAGCATGTTAGCATATTAGTCTGTTACCATATAGTAGCAGATAAAATCTAAAAATTTAACAGATTTTTCTGTAATATTCACCGATTATTTTTACGTGCACTTGAAACTATTTGTCAATAAGTTGTGTTGATTAGTTATGAGCTTTTCGAATCGTAAGTGTCGAAATAGGTATCCAGATTCTGACTTGGAATACAACTATAGTCATGATCAGGTATGAATGATGTCGAGTTCAGTTATTTCATTTATTGTTTCATCATTGGCTTTTAATAATATATTGTAGTCAATATTAAAAGTCACCGTTAATAATATATTCAATGACTTAAGGAGGTATTAATACAAATCCACTGTAGATGTAGCTATAGTGTAGTTACACCTTACCTACAACACTATGTTATTAGACTCGCAGTGGTAATACTTTCTGTCAGAAACTCGGAATTATTTGATAACCGTTCACTAGACCCAAAATAAAAGACTTGGTTTATTTGTTTGTTGTACATGAATTAGTTGCTGCAGTTACTTCCGGATAAATTCAGTTATTAATAAGATGAGTTGAAGCAATAAACAACTAATCTTAGGAACAACTTACATGATTTGGCTAAAAGTAATCAGAAGGCTATGATAATTTATAGGTCCACTTTCATTCAAACTTTACGCTCATATTTTATTTTTAAGTTTTATTTTTAAAAGTCTCGTCTACTGATCCACTATTTGGCTGCAGGAATCTTTACCCTGCTAACGAATAGCACTAACTCACTGAAATATTCAGATAAGGAAATATTCAGTGAGTCTTACCGCCCTAAATTTCGTAATCTTCCGCTCATTCCCTAACTATTTTATTAATATAATATAAACCCGAAACCGTAATAATCGGCAACCCTTTCCTTATTTGTCCCCGCGGTAAGTCTTCGCTAATTGCGAAACGTCGCTCAATTGTCAGCGGCGGCAAACGCGGAACAAGCGACGAGACAAGACGAACAGTTCGGGTGGGTGAAATGGACGATCATGCCACCCAATCAAGCGGCGTGGCGAGGCCCGGTTCGTACACGGAAAACTTGGGGACAAACAAGGATCTTCTTGTGACTGGGCCTAGTGGGCGACAGCGGAGTAGAGCGTAATTTCTTTTTTCGCACGTTGCTACCCGATCATAAATCCTTTTCGCGGCATCGCGGCAAAAAATGGACGGCTAAGGATCGCGTTCGTTCTCTCGCGGTATCTTTAGGCCTTAATAGCTGCGCAAGCGGGTCTTGCCATCTTATTCCCATCCACGTCTTAGCATCATCGACCTTGCTCACTCTCGCAATCCGGGTCGGTTGGCAGCGCCCGCGACTGTCGTCGCTTTCGGGGACCCTTAAAGGACCCGGCTGTAAGCGATGTGATTCCTTCGGGCCCTTCGGTTAGCACGCACACATTTCGACCCCGCGTTTATGTATGTATGCATGCATGTATAACGACTTGCGCGCCCCGATCGTCCATTCTTGGCCTGTCTTATTGGGATTTTTCTCCGTCTCGTTCTTCGCGAATCTTCCTCCGCCGTTTCTGCCGCCACCGCCCCGTCCGAGTGCTTGTCCTCTTGTCGCGCAGCAGTTGAAAAGTATAACCCGCGCAAAAGGAAAAAGCCGCCGTGTAATTAAGGCGCCCTCGAGCGATGCATTGTTTGCTTTGCCGCCTATATGTGTCACTGTCACGCATGCCGAGTCTGCCTGTCCTATACATCCGTTTCTTCTGTTCGTATACGTGTTCCCCGCGTACTGGGCTGAAAGACGTTAATGGTTGTACAAGTCGAAGTTCCAAAGGACGACGAGGGAGCGGCTGCGGGATGTGCTAAAGAAGAAACATTCAGGGAGCAAGAACGAGAGCGATAGAGAGCGAACGAGAAGAACAAGCAAGAAGGTCCGTACGCAACTACACGCATTCAGAAGAGCCCAGTTTTTGCAACTGTACACTTAATCCATTAAAGCAAATTTTTACCTCATTGATGTCAATTCTCACTCTGACAAAATGCCAGAAGAGCATTGGTGTCTTTGGGAAGATTACTCAACGGCTCTTTAAAGCAGCAACTTGCAGAGATACTCGTTAAAAGACACTTATTACAAACCTCAATGTAGCAAATATAAGTTATGTACAGATATAATGTTATATGGAAATAAATCCTATTTATTGCCCCGATATTGCAATGCTTATATATAGATGCTAAAACTAGCTTTATCTAGCTTTAAAACGATAAAATTTCTAAAATCTGTAAATTAGTACTTTCTTATCACATATATATTTAAATACTTTTACATACATATTTATCATGCCTTATATTAATGTTGCTATTCTATTCATTTTTTCAAAAGGTTCATAATCTTAAATGATTCTAAAAGAAGAATAAAACAATTTTTATATAGGATAAAAATGTGCACAAATATATATATGTAAAATTGGTTCGTACACACTGAATATTTTATAAACTTAGTTTTTATTTTAGTTGAGCCGGATATATTATTGAATATCACTATTATATTTTAATCAAGTTCTCTTTTGTGGCCCATTAAATAAGTCTTATTTATCTAATATATCTAATATCTCAAGTACCTAATATATAGAATCTTTCATAAATTTTATATGAACGTTATAAAATCCTTGATTCAATTTAAAGATTTTCTGCGCACATGCATGCACAGTTTCCCGTTTTTGTGGAATCTTTTCAATCGATCAGTCAACTATAGGAGGAAAAGTAACACTTGATGTCCGCTTCAGGCTGATATTGAATGTATTAATAAATTTATGTCGCCGTTTAACCTTTAATTTATTCTAAAAACTTGACCAGTATATGGATTTAACAAAAGATATGTGTATAATAAGGCATATATATATATATATAGTCGGCATGTATTTAAATATTTTCTATTCAATATATATTGTTTGTATTTTGGTAATTTAAGAGTCGGCATTAGTAGGTGCAACTATAAATGTATGTTAATAACAAATATATAAATTAATTTCATGAACAAATAAAATAATTTACATCATTGATACTTGATTTGTTTCGTATGAGAGTAGCTCTTGATTAAATTAAATTACCGATATGTATAAATGTTAGGCTACTAAAATAAACATAACAATCGAGAAAACGTGGCAAGTCATTTCTACTAATGGCAACGTAATAATGATTTTTTATTTTCAAAACTAAACTCCACCAAGTAAGATGGCGGGTAATATACATTCCGAATTTATCACAGAAGGTGCATGCATGTGCTTCGCGCATTTCCGTCAGTTCTTAAGTACACGCAAGTATTATCCTTATACGCCAGTACCCAATCGAAACACTTTAATCGAGAACCTGTTATTTGTATTTAAACGATAGAAATTACTTGGCAAGGGAACTCGAGAGATATTTATGCCAGGAACCGGTTAATAGAGTCAACGGACATCTCAATAAGGCGTATAAGACTGTGGAAGACTCGTGTGCCGTTAAAAATATCACAACAAATTATTACCAAGAGTGATTCAAGCGATATCTGAAATTCTTTATTTGCACTTCAGATCCATCGAATCTATCAGCCTCGTACTTGGGAGCAAGTAACATGCCAGGGACTACGTGTGTTCGCTCAAGAATGTATCACAATACATTGTGAATAAAAATTACTCACAACACTTCATGCGTAAGTCTGCGGATTTACAGGTAACCCCCACTGAAAAAAATATGTTCGGTGTCTGAAATGATACCCAATTGGGTGTAAATCCGAATTTTTTAAGTGTTTACACCCATAGGTGTCATTTCGGACCCGGAACAATATATTTTGATGTGCTTTTCTGTAAGTAAAGACACACATAACCGAAAAATTGCATATATAAAATCATAAAAAATTTTATTCTATAGATTGTTTTCATAACTTTTGTATGCGCCGTTCACTATTTTAGATAACATTCTTAGATCTTAAAATAAAAATGTCTTATTTTATATATTGTATAGTATTGCACATGTTATTTACATGTCGTTACTTTTACTAAAATTTTTCTGTTGCATATAAATTTTAGTAAAGTTCTTAATGACATTCATGTTAATATGTTCTATAGGTAATAAGTGTTAAAACTTATAGACTCGTTTACGTTGAAAACTTCCTCGCTCGTAAATGGAATAGAATAAAATAAAAACAATTTAAATAATATGGACTTTACAGACGAAAACGCATACTTCCCCTCAAATAATCGTTTCCCAAGTTTAATTCTATTTGCAAGCGAGAAACGACGCGACTGCTGTTAGTAGAATTCTTTTTCTATATGCCCGAAAGGCTCTATTTGCCACAACAAGCGCGTATCACGAAATTCTTCGTGCACTCGAAAATCCGGTGCAAATCAGATAGGCACCCTCGGAGTAAATGACGTAAAAACAAAATTGCGTAAGAAAGTTTCATTACGCGAGTTGGCGCCAGTGGGAAACCGTAAAAATAGCTTCATCCTGGAAAGTGCGTCTTTGTTCCAGCCATCTCCAATCTTGTCGTCGTTCACTCACAAGTATCCTTTTGCTACGTATATGCTGCGTACTTTCGCAGTAACGACAGCGCCCGCGGCGATTAAATGTTTCGCCATACTTTTTCGTCATGTTGGCTTTACCGAGATTTTCCTGATCCAATTCCGTGATTGTATAAATCCCAAGTCGAGAACAACTCGGCAAAGTCTGCCCTGGGCGGCGAGCGAGCGGCGAACGGCGAAAAGTTGGCGAGTTGGCCATCTTGTGCAATACGCCCGGCAGCTTCCAGCTCTCTTCCCCCCTTTTCTTCCGGCGGATTTCGCCGGTACGCCTGCTTCCTCTCGTTCTTCTTAAAAAGAAAAATGTTCATAACCGGATGCGAAACGAAGTCAGGAAAGACGAGTCTTGGAGGGAGGGGGGGGGGGGGGGGGGGGGGGGGAAAAGGGTGAGGGAGGGCGGGGGTTTAAAACCGTCCGGGGGGAGGGGGGTCGAACCGTTGCATCGGGAAAAAGATAATGTATTTTTATCATTACATTTTTCCACCTGAATTGGTTGCACTATTATCCCACTGAAGTCTAAGATCCAATCAAAATACAGTTGACATCCATATTTCATTCTCACAAGTAAACGTGTTGGTTGGTGGATTGAGTAATACGGTCCGAATTGTGATGCACCCACTTGTCAGTTTTAATTTATATCTTTTTTAATCTGATTTGAATCTATAGATGCAATTGTAAATCAGGCATGAATCTAATCTGAGTCGCGTGCTCTTTCCATTTCCTGTTGTACCTATACTATCTATACATCTGTTTTAATATACTAGCTCTCCATATAGTGTGGAATCGGAGATGTCACGTGAGACAAGTACAACAATCAATTGATTGTTTCTCAACATCATTATCGAAATAATGAATTGTCAATGATAAGGTGAAAAACATGTGAATGGAAAGCCGCATCCTGCTTTTATTCGCATTAGCATGCGGTTCGCGCCACAAATGACCAGAAGCTTCAGAGCTTCCCAATTTTCCAGATGACTTGCAATAACTGATGTTCATAATCCGAAATAATGGTACTGAATAAATAAAAATGAACGAATATCACGAATTAGGACAAATGAAACTTTGGAAAATTATTCAAACAATCGACCAAAACGCGCACAAAGCGGGAGGCAAATCACTACCGGAGTGTTGCTCAAGGCATAATTTATTGATTTATGCATACCTCTGTTCATGTGCTTTTATTCACGTCAGTGCTTTTCGCGTTTCCATCATGAAGAATCCGATAAAGCGATTCTCGTTTACCTCGCAAAAAAGCAAGTACCGGAGCACAGAATTGGACGTAAAAGCATTTTAGAAGCGTATCTAGCGTTCGGCAGACTTTCTTATTTCAGGTGCAGCGAAAAGCCAGCTGTGCCAGGCGAGAGAGAGAAGAGGGCTGTGGGTGGGGCCAGGCCTTGCCGGGAACCGCGAAGAAAATAGGGGTAGGGGTGCAACAGTAAAGGGGGGATAGCAGAGAGAGAGCAGGAGGCACGCTAAACTTTATAAAGAATATCGGATCAAACGGGAGCATTAAATCACCCTTGAGGGTTCGGCTCGCTTCGGTGGTAGAAGGTTGCGTTTGGTAAAGGCTATGGGAGGCTTTTACGTGTGCGGAATCCCGATGCCTCATCTGCTATTTGTCATCCAGCTACACTCTAACTACACTAACTCGATCAGTGACTAAACTATCCCAACTAGTACTTCCGGTGACCGGGCAGATGTTTCGCGACTTCAAACTTAACACGCCCCGGGTAAGATGATTCTCACTAATGCGTTCACTCGATCATTTTCTTTTCAACTCACTAGCTTACTGATTCACTTTCAGTGCTATATTCTCGTTTTCATCATCTCCATCATTGTCCTCCCTCTCTAATTTTCTCAGCATCACCTATTTCGCTATATCTTTTTTGATCTAATCTCTGTTCACAACTCAGTTTGCCAGTTTCCGACGTCTTGATTCTCGGTCTTTATCATCTTATACCTGCAATGTTCTCTTCAGCAGCAAGGATGAAGTTGCAACGTTTATCGCTTGCGCTCTCGGCAGAAGATAACGTCGAGCTGCTAGCATTTCCGTCTTGGTGTTCTTAGTAACTTCTCCTACCTATATAGGTATAATAAGGTATTCGTTGAGAATGCCAATTCGGTTGGACGGCTATTAGTTTCTGAAGTTCAGTGAATAAAAGTGACTGACAATATATTTTCTTCGTCCAAAGTTCGACGCTTAATACCAGGTAGACGGAAAACGTAGAATTGTCTTAAGACGTAGATTTGCACTTTCATTGAATGCTGCAGCCTGGTGTAACGTATATACATACGTACGTCGTTTGAACCAATCGCTGCTTATGAAAACAAGTACTCCTTCCGCTATAGCTGCGTAATATACTATTACCTTATTTCTATTAATGTAATATATAGACTTTTTAATATCATAAATATTTTTAAAAGTATGTGAATACACGATCATTATAATTTGGACTTTTACTTAATCGATAGTTTTTTGTCAATATTTTGTCGATTTTTAGAAAGTCTATCTTTGTTACAATTATTAATACAATAAAGGTGTAGCTGCATGACGATTTAGGATATAATTAGGCTCAAGTACATAATTCGCATATTTTGAACTTTCACCAATTGCAGAAAAATTGTACAAAATCGAATTTGTTTTGTTTAAAGTACGGAAATGTTTTCAAAATTAAATGTATTCATACTTGCGGTTTGATTGTTTTCCAAATTTATATTCAGCTTCATACTCGTCCAGTTAAAAATTACCTCTTAGCAGTGAAATATATGAAAATCGTAAGCGGTTTTTGAATATATCCTATACGGCGCCTACTTGCATGTAACAATACAGAAAGTATTAACATGGGGAAATTTTTTATTGCAGATTTTTCTCTGAGATGTACAGTGTCCATCTTGATATTTTACATTAGATCCTGAATAATTAATATCGATAACAAGATTATGATTTCTACATATTCACACGTCGGTAAGACAGAATACTGAAATCAGCGTTCCTATTTACATGTTGTTAATATTCAAATAATTACTGGACATTCTTTTACTTCTGGAATAATTTACGAATGTCGAAAATAATGCTTTTCCCTTTTCAAATTTCCTTTATTACTAACTTAGAACCAGTACATTGGCTTAATTTAATGTTCTTTGATTGCAGACTATGGTATTTTAAACTCACCGGTGACTTTAATTTGACAAGTACCAGAATAAGAAAATATAAAATTATATGTTGCCTACCAGACAGGTTAGCATTCGAGTTTTATACGCGGAGGAGCGTGCCCAATCTCGAAGATCGTTTGTTGTTCAATAATATCCTATATAGTATTTACAAAAATTAAATTACAGCTTTACATTTTTTATTGCGCAAATAATAAAGTAATTAATAGAACAATTTTGCCATGAAATATATAATGACAGTGAAAAGAGAAAAAAATGCTTAGAAAAATCGCTATGAAAAAAGCCGCGTCGCACGCGTATCGCGTAATAAATATACGGCGTAACGATCTTACACGATTGTAAATGTTCCATGGGATACTTTCGTACTTGATTGAGTATTGAATATAATTTCCATCACTCTTCACATAAATCTTCCACACATGCACGTAAAACCGTGAACTTAATGGACTCCCGTCATCCACTGCTCGGTTTCGCGCCTCCATAAACGATCGTGTGCGACGTGTGCACTCTTAGCGAGCTTTCGACACACCATACGGAAGCTTTGCACGTACGTATCGCGATCCTCCCATAGACACGCACGGAAACGTGCGTATTTGTCACAGCAATGCCTGTTCGGTAAGGGCCGAACCCTCGCGATATCTCAAAAACACAATCCCTCGTTAAGACAGGAACCCGCCCTTTTATCGTTCGTCCGTCGACGCTTAGGGAGACTCACTGGATTCCGTGATTTTGGCTCAGGCGAATAGCTCGGGCATTATTCCGATTGACTTCGCCGTATGTGCGAAGCTCGGACGTATCCGCACCTACTACCTATATACTGAGCATCAGGTCGTAATGTGTCAATGACGCGATTATATGCCTCTGTCGAGAAACGAATGGCCACATGTCCGCTATGTAACGAGTGCTACTAATGCGAAAATCCGATAATAATATGCGGAAGCAAAAGGAGGAAAAATGGAATTGATTATTTCGATCGTACAATAATTCTTCTAATATTTAATCGATAGGAGCACACGCGACATATGTTACGAAACCACTGGCGATGATCCTTTGAGCGCAAATGATATATTTCTATTCAGTAAACCCACGCGATGTTTTTCACCAACGATAATAGGAATCACGTTAAGAATCTGCCGGTAAATCCCTGGATTTACGAAATGTAAATATTAGCTCAAACTGTTGTTCTTTACTTTAGATTTTGCCGAGCTATTACGACCCCGAGATTCGGTACTTGATAGCATTTATGTTGGAAGTAGTATAAGCCATTGTTATAACGACGCCGTATGTTATTGGTATTAAACACATAAAAATTATTGGAATATCCGAATGCGTCACTGTCGAAATTTTGACGATGACATACTTATATGATATATACCTCAACGCACGGAGTACTTTAAGCCAGCATTACATAAGATACGTGGTATTTAAAACCAATACATTCGAATTGATTGTAGGCGATTCCCGACCCTTCATTAGTAGTTCAAACAGACAATTGCTAATTTTCATTATTAACGTCATTAATAGCATATTCATGACCTATAACATAATATTCCGCGAAAACTAAACTAATAAACATTTCCCGTGATAAATTGTTGTTTCGGTTCGACTTGCAAACATTACCGCAGGTAAAGTTTAGGAAAGAATCACTGTAAGAATCACTGCAAATTTGTTAATCGTCTTTTTATTATTATTGTATTGCTCTGTATTGATGTTGTTGCTCGCAACTATAAATTTAAATCAGTTTACCATCAAAGTCTTGCTACTAAAATTTAAAAATCTTAATGGATTTCAAATTTTATGCTGGGATATTAGTGAAAATAATTATTTATGATTTTAATTTGATTTACTATAATATTGATATCAAATTGGAATTGAAGGTATATAACGCACGATAATTTAGTTTACTCTTTTTATAATTTACATTCATATAATGTGGCATTTTATGGAAGGGAAAAACCATAACACGATTTATGCATAATATTATCTAATATTATTACCATCTGTTTTAGACAATATTATTATCTAGTAATGTGTATTATCTGCGAACTTTCATACTCTAACTTGATTTTAGAATATACAATAATATTCCGTTAAAACGATGAATAATACACGTAGTAAATTGTGTTGAGCATTCGTACAGTTACTTCGTCAAACCTTTATGACGTTAAACAAGAGTTAGTAATCTTAATTTAAATATTCAAATTGCATTATCTGTATGTGTTATAAGTATTATTATTTCTTGTTGCAAGCAGTGTTTTACGAAATAATTTACAGCATTTTATTGATAATGATAATGAAAATATAATCAAGTATTGATGATCCCTATATAGTAGAAATTTATTAATTTTTTTATATTTAACATATGGTATATATCTGATGAACTGTTAATAATTAGCTCTAAAGTGTTTTCATTTTAATATGATTATGATAATCGTAAACAGCAATATCAATAAGAACTAATTTATTTCATTCTGTGCAACTCGAATTATTTTTGTTAAAATTTAATTTAATAAAACGAAATTTTGTCATTTTACTACCTCAAATACAATTGTAGAGTTGAAAAATATATCAACACACCTTCACGAAAGTTTCATTAGCTCGTCCACATTTACACACATTTTGAATAATTATCGACATTCAATATCGAAATGCCTAGCGCAAAATGCATAATGGATTTGCTGGTATCGCAGCAATCATAATGCCGATGATAATTAATAATATAGAAGACGCTAGTGTGCAGATCATAAATATATGAAGTATAATACATCGCGTATGATGTTCTCTTCAGCTGCTTATATGTTATCGCGTATCGATTAGGCGATTATCCGATTTCGACCACGGGATATATAACGACGACACGAAAAGCACGGCCGCATATATATAATCTATAGATTCGACAACCCCGCCCCCTTTCCTCTTAGTACCGAGTACAAAACGCCATTACACTGGCCTGCACTCTCTTCTGAAATACTATTTAATAATGGCCATTATCGATTATACTACCATCTGCAACGCGTATATATATAAAGTGTTTGAGCGTGTGGACGTTACTGTCAATGTCTGCTGAAATCACGTTCGAGGAAGTTTAATGTACAACGAAGTTATAATTTGTTCATCATTTTCCCACTTATTACACAATTGTGTATACAGTACATACAACTATAAGATATCCACACATATCCACCGAGAAAAAATGTACTTCGGTTTAAATCAAAATTCAGGCGTGGCTATAGCATCGAGTTCTTCACAATATAATATAGTGACACGGACAGAAACCTTATATATATATATAATATAAGTATATATATTTATATAACTATACAAATATGTATAAAAACATATATGGCAATTAATTCAAAAGCCACACATAAATTCTAAATTACAAGTATGTGTAATTGTTAAATTAAGCGCAACATTAATATAACTTGTACCTATACATTCTAATGTTGGACGAATTATGAAGAGAGCTTTTATGCTATTACTCATGGCATATAATAAAATGCAAACTTGTCATGCGAAAAAATTATAAAAATATTTTTAAAAAGGCAGAATAAATTCTATTAAAATATTACAAAGTTAATAAAAGCACGAAGCGCTATGTACGTTCAAAGTTACCGACACCAAATAATTCAACAAGTCTCTAATTAATGAAAATTTTTAACGCGCTGTAAAGTTTCAAGAGGCAGCATTCAAAATCTCCCTATACGTTACGTACGTTTTAAAACTCAGGCTCATCAACTTCAATTATAGCTAATTGGATGTTACATAATTTTTAGTCTATGGTATTAATACGTGTGCGTGTATGTTTGTATTATGATAGAATTGCGGATAATTAGTTGTATATAAAAGAAAATCAAACACAGAAATTACCCATATTTTTAAACATTCGCATTGTATGTTGTATTTGACATTAATATTTAACTTTACATCAATGCAACAACATTACGAAGTACTAAAATTTTGTATATTTCCAGTCCTGATACTTTTATGCAGTTTTATGCTGTCCCAAATTTTCATGTAAGGAAATTAAATGCTTGGATTGTGTACAACGTCACCATAAAAACGATTGCTTGATGAAGCGTATGCGTTTATTCTAGTACCTTTCTAAACCGATAATAAACGAGGCTGGAGTAATACCAGTTTTTTACTATTTAATCGGAAAATCTTCTGCATTCGTTATTATTGAAAGGTCTCGTAACATTTTTTTAAAGAATTTTCACCCTGAAATTTACTCGGGTGGTTCGTTTGACAGGGCAATTTTACAACAGGTTATTCTTTCAGCGATAATGACCTGCAAACACTGACGATTTATTCCTTCTTGTTTCGATCGTTACTTTGACGGGTGCCTTATTACTTACTTGTTTGGCTTGTAATTACGTGAAAGAAATAAACTACAGTGCCGTAATTGCCGAGGTTGGAAATAACCGGAGCGAGCCATCGCTTTAACCGCGCCATATGTCCTTGCATTCCAGAATTATCCTCGAAATATCAATGACACCGAGACAGATTGATATCTTGCAGATAATGCTTAACTCAAAACCGGACATTTTACCAGATTATAAATGAACTAGAGAAAATACGGCTAAATCAGGCATAAAACTTCTACTTTAATCGAATTATCAACTTTCTGACGGATTTTACTGAAATAGAATCGTGCACTGGTATTTTATTAATTAGATGTTTCAGGATGTATTGGTAATTACTACCGATGCAGATCGACTTATCCGATAATACTTACGGATAAATACTTGTCCTAAAAAATATATTCAGTTTACAATCGTTTCATAATAATATATAGTTAAATGTGAAAAATAAAAGTTATTCATTATGACTAAATTCTCGATTTCAATTAGAAGTTACAGTTGACTTATGAGTATTTTTTATGAAATTGTGATAAAAAATAGTAATAATAATTTAAATATAATTCTTATTATTTTTATAAAATTCCGTTTTCTTTTGTTGGTAGTGATATAGGGTAATGAAACAGCTTAAACTGTGATATTGGTATGGTACATCTGATAAAGAAATATGGGTGGAATGATAAATTTTGCTACGTTGACACAAGCGACATTCCGTACATATGATTTTTTAAAAATAACAAATTTTACAATTGATTCACAGATATAGGTAAAATAATACACGATTATTTGATTGATGAATTAAAATTACTGAATGCAACGTGATCCCAATATAGGGAATATCCCAATTGTGGTGACTAAAGCAAACAGATTCTATTTGACTGTCGTAAATTGAAACGCTAAATCTCTAAAAATACCTGTACCTTAAAAATATTTTTTCATAAAATCTAATCTTCCTTGATTATTATGTTGTGAAGATATATAGATTTGGTATATATGACGAATAAATTAATTTCTACATTCGCAGTATATACTAATTTGTACATATTTCATATCCTTCCCTATTCTGATGCAAAGCAGATGAATATCGACAAACGAACCGTATTAGGGTGCTGAATAGTTCCGGTTAGTACGAAAAAAACTCCACCTACGAAATGAATGTGACAGCTGTAAAAACCACGATTGCGTTTCAGTTCTTTTATGTAAAATTTCAGAAATTGCAGCCTTTACGCGTAACAAAAGATGCATTATTGCATAATTTTCCCTCCCTAACCATAAATATTACGACATACTATTTTATATCCACGTGTGCAGTATTTCAAATGACTCGGAAGGTCACTGACCAAATGAAGTGAATCGCATATATATATATATATATTAAATACCATATACATATATATATTTATTTAAATATATGAATAAATACTACTTGGAGATATTACATGTCTCAAATATATATCACCAAGGTACATAATAAATTATAACAAATTTTAAATGTGGAACTGTCAATAAACAAAACTATATATGGATATTTAATTTTGAAATTGAACTGTTTATTTCAACAAAATCTAATCATTGGAAGTGATTTGACAAATTTTTTGTGGAATTTGGATTATGTTAAAATCTCTGGTTGCAAAAAAATTACTATTGAGAAACTAAATTTCTTCAAATGATTTTGCAATGTTCGATAATTACCTTTTTTGATTAACACTTTTTGAACATTTTACAAATAATTTATTTTCGTAGACACTGACTGTCATGATTTTTCCACTGCGAACATTTATTTTATTCATACATTCTTAGCCGTGCAAGTAAAGTTTATAGTTCACAGAAAACGAGTATTATTTGAGCAATCATACTAGGGCCATTTTAACCATAGACATGATTGGGTCAACCACGAGAATGGTTATGTCAATTATGACATATAGTTGGCATAACAATTCTTCTTTTATAAGAAACATTAAAATATGATGTTATCGAGATTGTTCTGAAAATAAAGGTAATATTAGATGGATTATGATTCCATCACATTGTATAACATTCTATAACATCGCTTCGATTATCTGATTTCTATCAAATTGGCTCTGACTAGCAACGTATTCAGGAATAATTGAAAACCAGCAATAAAATTGTAAACTTTTCATGATGAGAACTTCCGATAAAAATAAGTATACTACGCATCCCACTATCTATGTCAGTGTAATAGTCAAATCTCATATAGATCCAATGAAACATATATTTGGTCCTTTTAACTAAACTTTAATTATACTTAATTGTTAAATAATATTTCTTCATTGTACGAATCACTCTAATAAATCTCCCATAAAAATAGACTATTCCAGTTGATGCTATTATATACTGGGTAGTATACTTTTGTTGTAATTTATCTTTGTTTATTTTATTTAAGCAGCGAAGTGTTGGGAAAATTTATTCGGATGGAATTATACTTGAAATCTGACAAGTTCTGGATCATAATGTCATATACACTACCTGACCAGTTCTTATATAAGGAAATCTACATATTTAAATCGTTATTTGTAGATCAATATCAACAATAATTATAATTGATTGAGCATATTTAGTATTGTTGAAAGAGAGTAAAATACGAAAAGAGAATTTAATCGTATATTTGCATTGGATCGTTGGCAGTATCAAATATGACGAAAGCAGTGCATAAAATACATCAAGAAAAAGTGATAATAGTTGAAAGATGAGAACTTGAATTATGCCTGGCCGGCACCTTATTTAGTGTACTCAGGAATTATGACATAACTTATAAATGACGAAAAACATTTAATTATTATGGCGAATTATTTTAGATTGATCCTCGTGGCCAATTTAGATTCGTTGCTGTGATTGTTTTTTTTTTTCTTTCTTTTTCTTTACTCAAAATTGTGCGAGGAATTCATCCTTCCAATACTATCTGCGAGTTGTGAGACGCCCTGTATACAATTTAATTTGCTCAAGTTCTCATCTTTCAACTATTATCACTTTTTCTTGATGTATTTTATGCACTGCTTTCGTCATATTTGATACTGCCAACGATCCAATGAAATATACGGTTAAATTCTCTTTTCGTATTTTACTCTCTTTCAACAATACTTCCACCAGCTTATCTCTACACACTATCTATCTTACCTTGAGCTTCGAATAACAGTTTGGCATAGTAAACCACCGACTGTACGCGGTCCATCAAATTTTCTTACATCCTTTTCCTTGAGAATCATGTTAATCATGTCGAGGTTGAAATGCGAGCTTGTCCGCGTAAGAGGTTTATGAGATTGGGTCGCGTTATTTAGCGGATCAATCGCGAGAATTAAGGAGAGAGAAGTTTGTTTCGATGTAAGGTTGAAACGAGTTACTGACGGGGCGGTCGGATGGCGGAGCCAGCGCGAAACTGCAAACGGGGTGTCGAGGGGGAGGGGGAGGGGGGCGCTGTTTACGATCTAAACTAGGGACTCCGCTGCGTGACCTGTCACCGTGAGCGCTGCTGGATTTATAAGCGGACGTCAACTTATCGCATATTTACCTCAACTCCCCGTTTTCATGCCTCTCTTGCCTCGCACTCGTTGATGACAACCTGCACGCTGGTTGGTTGGCTCAGCAACGGCAGACTGCCCGACGCCGTCGAGTGGTGATATACGTCGACTCCCTTTGATTCCTCATTTCGACGTTTGCACGATTTCACGGAAAACTCAGAATTCCAGAGCTCCGACGAGATGCATCGTTTTTACACACGTAAACGCGAAATATTGAACACTACGTCGTCTGAAATATTTATATTCCCTTGAGCATCGTGTGGTATGTGAGAAAGGTGCTTGTCATAACGAGGAATACATTACCATTTTTTTTTTTTTTTTTTTTTTTTTTTTTTTTTTTTTTTTTTTTTTTTTTTTTTTTTTTTTTTTGTGTGTGGTTTTTTTTTTTTTTGTATTTTTGTTTTTTTTTTTTTTTTTTTTTTTTTTTTTTTTTTTTATTATATTGTGTGCTTCGTAATATATCCAGCAAATGAAGATCTCAATCGTCCCAACTTTTGAATTTTAGTTCAAGAGCTTTAAAAAAAGTTTTAAAGGAAAAACAATTATTAAACGGTAAAATTCTGTCTATGCAAGTGTAGGGTCGGATTCAATTGTTGCTGTTGAGTCTCACTGAAGTTATTATTTTGTCGAGAAAGAGAGTGGACGGGAGAAAGTGTGTGTGTGTGAGAGAGAGAGAGAGACGCATAATTTTGAAGATTCTACATTCTGAGTTAAGATAACCAACTAATGACATGAAATGTATAATATGGTAGAAAATAAGGGTTGATTCTGTTGCAATATTACTGACAGTATTATCAACAATCTCACGTCACAACAATTAAGACTATGGTAGACAATTTTCACGGCATCGTTCTACTGTATGAATTATTTGATGTATCTCCCGCATATGATAAATAATTAATAATAAACTTATTGTGTTATCATCGTATTGTTATTACTGAGGTGCTGTCAGAAGATCCTACATTGACATGTTATTTAGGGTAAATCTTATTACAGATTGGAATGGTAAATGTTATACATATTATTCGAAACACTTTAGACAGAAAAAATTTATATGCAATTTTATCTGCAGTATACATTGTTTATAATTCATTTTTACATGTAAGCTTCTCAAACTTAGGAAAAAAGGAAAGTCATTTGGAAATATTTGTTTGTAACATTAATTGATGAAGTACATGTATGCATTTATAGATTAATATTCAAGATAACAACACATAATTTAAAAATAATCAAAGGAATAATAATAATTAATTAAATAAAATACTGCAGTGTCATGATAAGGTGAAATAAAATTCAGTTAGCAGATTTAAAGCCACTTTCCTCCGCTTCCTATTTCTCGTGCTTGTGGAAGATTAGCAGATAATACCAAACAAGATACCACTTATGCTGCAGAACGCAGCGTTCTCCACCGCATATGTTACACGCATGCTGCTTCGGAAAACAAATTGTCATGGGGGTTTCGCGAATAGGTCTCGGTATATCGTCTAAAACATACAAAACCAATTTAGTGCTACAAAAGTTAAATTTATTCTTCGGCGGAGATATGTTGGGATTCCTATCACGTCGTAAATTTACCGAAGGCAGAAAATAGCAGACAACAATTTTAATAGAATACGTGATGCTACAGTATTTTCAAATCGACGTATCAGTCGGTTCAAAATTTAAAGTGCTCCTCAACTAGGTATGTTCTACTCTTCTTTATGGCATCGTTTACTTGAGTATTAAATGCAATGGTATCTGATCTCGTTTCCTACTCTTTCACCTAACACCGTTGCTTCATACTTCGATAATTGCAAAAATAGTAAGATCTTAGAGAAATACTCATAATCATAATGGACCATATATCGTTATAGTATAGTATAGTATATAGTATATAGCATATAGTTGTTAACCCCCCTTTGAATTAAATTTGTTTTAAAAGAAACACGTGGAAACGTGACTTCAAAATGCATTATGAAACTCAAATGCCTCCAGTTGGAAATTCGATGGTGATATATGGAGATTGAGATACATTTTGAGCTCTTCAGTAGCGACTCTTTCCTCGGATTTAGGAGAATTTGAAACTTATACATTCTAAACGTTGAAAAAGATCCACAAAGTGCCTCTGAACATATCTGTTCAGTGCAATAATCTTGTTCGAACATGAATTCGAGATTATTGAACTCTTGATGACGGGCAAGTAATACATATTTATAATTTATAATAATTAAAATTTATTTGTTATTGTTGTCTAGAGAATGTACAAAAAGTACGATAAGCAATACTGCCAAGAAATTACATCTACAGATGGATCCAAGATATTAAAAATGGTATACTCTAAATTTTTATAATTTATTATACATGCGACGAAAACATATGTCCACGTCTCCAAAAAACCTTATTTCAAGAGGAAGATAAGGCGACTTGATACTGATCAGCAGGCGAAAATTCCGGACGATACATTCCTGGCGATTTAGCGGTTAGTTGTGAAAGAGCAAATGACGAGATCGCTCTCTATCTCTCTATCTCCCTCTTATTCTCTCAGTAAAAGTACGAATTGCTCGTGGTTTCCACGTACTATTAAAAAATTTCATTTTCTTACCTGACGCACAATATCTTGAGGCTGTTCCGAAAACGTATACACTTAATTAGACGTGACGGAACCCAATTTTTCTTTTCACATCGTCAAAAAAGCAATTTGGTGGATGCTTGAGTCTTCTCATGTGCGGAAAACAGTACCCCGACATTCACGTCTCGGCAAGGAAATTGCCCAATGTCGAGCGAAATAAAGCAATTCGCATTATACTCGCGCGAAGATCGTGGCACAAAAGGTGCATGATTATGTGGCGCCGTGGGAATCTCTCTTTTACACAGCGAAGTAGGATGTCGCTAAAGGACCATTGTCTTCGGTTAATTCTCGCGCGATAAAAATGGTGACGTGAAATCGCGACGATGGCGCCTTCAGATTTCAGAAAGTCAACGAATATTTTTATTCTTGCCTACCCGAGAAAAATCACCGGCGTCCGCATGCTGTTGCATGGGAGCCAGAATTTCTCCATTTTATTCGTGCGAGCGACGCGTATCACGTACGCGTAATGTATAATTAAGGATATTCACAATACGGGTCGGACGGCATTTCCGGAAAAAGTAGAATTGCTTACTAAGCCTCATGTGCGTAAATTTTATGTAATACACGAGATACCATCGCGTTTATGGTTTTATCATATGGAGAAACTCGCGCATTTACTTTCGTGAAAGGAACAACAGCCATATATGCATACAGAGGAGGCAGAAAAGCACCGACAGACCCAATTGTCGTTAGCATCAAGACAAATTAAAAGGTGCTAAACCTGCATTTCTTTTCATTGTCGATTTTAACAGTTTTTCCCTGATAGAAAATAACTGTGGCCCTATCAGTGGCGTCAACTAGCGCTACAGTTAATTTCAAGCATATTTTACAACTTCTTATATATGTTACGTAAGTTCCTCAATACAAGTAGTTAGCTGTATATACGTAATATATACTAATGTATTAGTATAGGTAAGTGCAATAAAATAGTGCAGAAACAGCACAATTTCTGTGTACAAAATACGAATTAATATAAAATATGTATTATCTGATGCTTTTTGAATTATTAGAGTATAACTGATTACTATAATTAATAAGACTTTCGAATTAAGAAAAATACTCGTTAAAAATGTAATTATTACCCAGTTACGTAACAGGATAATTAAATGGTATAAAGCAATGAGCGAATTAAAATTAATTACGGGAGCCCATTCATTTTCCGATAAACGCTGTTTGTTTATTATATATTAATTTTATAATATATTTATAACATACAATTTATATATTAGTAAAAAACGTTATAATATATTGAAATAATTGTCACTTCCACCATAGTAGAAAATGATACGAGTTTATGGCCATTTTTTCTGGACTTCATTACTTTTAACATAGAGGCCCAGAAAAATTGAGCAGAAACTACTAGGGCAAAGAACAATCTGTTCCATTTATTAAAGTTATGTTTTGAATTGTTTAAAGAAATTCAGGCTTAAAGCAACATTTTAATGAAAACAATAGCATACGATAAATATAAATAAAATCGTGTAACAATGAGTTAGTAGCATAAAACATATCAAGGGCGGAAACAGTCGTATTTTTATTTTGACAGGGTATAGGTTATTCTGACTTAATTTATTCCTTAGAATATTAACAAATATGAATCTAAGAACAGAATAGAAAATTGTATATTATCAGGCATTAATTGTGATACATGAATTTGATGCATTGAATTTGTACTACAGTTTAATTTGCTAAAATTAATTGCTACATTGATACAAAACCATACTTACTTATATTTTTCAAAACGCACTAATAACGATTGTAAAAACTAATTTTCAAGTTCAAAATAATTGAAATATTTTAATTAAACGTCTGTATATATACGCATTAAAATAATGAATGGCATCTCAAATTCACTAAAAACCCATATTGTGAAATATGGTTTATATACTACCCTGGTACAAATGGAAATTGTCATGCCACTCTCATGCTATCAGCTAGACAGCGCCATGCTAGAATCATCACGTTTTGCCCAGTACCCATGCGCACATCGTTTTTCTTCGTGTTGGGCAATAAGCTTTCTTTTAGCTTGTGCGGGACTATATAGATGCTCATCTCTGCATCTAGAGATTTATATATATGCAAGAGTTGCAGATCGTCTTTAAATTGCGCCATACTTATATTTCTCGAAGATGCAGGAAACTGCAGAAACCCACAACAAGCGGTCGATTGTCGATTTGCCGTTGAACAAACAATATTCCCATATGTAAACAAATAACATAGCTCGTCTTGCACGTTGCGGCCGGCTGCTTAATTGGCAAATACTTTAAATGAAGTACAGTACATGGACGGGAGGCACATTTCTTTTTGGAAAATATTGAATGATCACTGGCTGTCAATTGATGAGAATTGGAATGAACCCATTAATTCAAAACCCATTAACGTCAAAATTAATGGACACATTTTTTACTTTCATTTCAATCAAGTATTTCGTATTCAAATCGAAATTAAAAAAAATTGAAAGATACATATCCTACTATTTTCGAGGTCGCTCTTTTCAATGGTGTTGTCAAAATTTCTCTAAATTCTTGATATATATGCATTTTTTACAAAAATATTCAAAACACCTCATTTTTTTTTTAATTTCAACTTGTCGCTCTGATTTTGTCTTTCGCCTCTTTGAATTTTGGCAGTATATGCTCAGTTTCAAAATCAGCGATCCCAAAAACCCCCTGAATAAATAATTTCGTAAAGATTGAAGCCATTTTATACATTTCGTCCGCCATATTGTATCCCCCATTTTGAATTTTGTAATTTTGATTATGAATTCGTACTCAGTGACCACGAAAAACCCCGAGTTAGTAATTTCGTCAAGATTGAAGCCATTTTTTAAATTTTCGTTCGGCATATTGGATCGCATTTTTGAATTTTGACACTGAATTCGTGCTCAGCGACCACAAAAAATGACGCAAGGTACTTAGTAATCCAGACGTTCGTTCAAAATATGATATTGTTAAACTTCTTTACGACTGAATTAGAAATCTAAAGAAATAAAAATAAATTAATTATTCAGTAAACTATTATGAAAAATAATTAAAATGCCGACGTTTCGATCCCAGTTGTGGATCGCCTCTTCTGAAAGCAAAATAAAAATTATTTTTAAGTAGTTTAATGACTGATTAATTAATTTATTCTTATTTCTTTAGACAAAATATGATACACTTAAATACTTGGTCATATATGAAAAAATTCCTTCAAATAAACCGCCATCTCCATTACGCCATCTTGAATTTCAAAAATCTACCACGGTAACTTTGAAGTATAGATATCGCGTCCACGATTCAAAAATGTTCCAGGTCATTTCCCACACGGTATCAGAGCGAAAAGTTGAAATTAAAAAAAATGTACATGAAAAAAATAGGGTTTTTTGAATATTTTTGTCAAAAACGCATATATATCACGAATTTAGAGAAATGTTGACAACACCATTAAAAATCGACCTCGAAAATAGTAGGATATGTATCTTTCATTTTTTTTTATTTCGATTTCAATACGAAATATTTGATTGAAATAAAAGTAAAAAATGTTCAGGATAAGATTAATTATTATTATATACACGGTTCAACTAAATACCATATCTAGAAGTAAAAAATGTGTCCGTTTTGACGTTAATGGGTTAACGGACAATTTGTTACCGAAAATATTGTCAGAAATACCTGGATAGATACTGATTTCGATATCTCGTTTACACTCTGTATAGATTTACTATAATTTCATTTCTAAACTAGGGGCTTCGCCCCTGCGGCCTTCGGCCGCCAACCCCACCAGGGGGCTCCGCCCCCTGGACCCCCGGCGCGCTTCGCGCGCAGCTCGCTTC
>JAPYZR010005227.1:0-33405 GCA_030522945.1 Trichopria nigra
CGGGAATAGGGTAACATTTGAGCAACAATTGAGCAACAATTGTTTGCCATGTTTTTATCCGGTTCTGCCACAACTGCTCTGCTAGCTTTTAGGACCTCAGATTTATGGCCTTAATACAATTTCGCCCTTTTTCGGGGACGGAATTAATGCCGGTATACACCACAGACAGTTCAACTATCGATTACAGAGAGAAGCAATCTTGCATGCTCGTAATTTGTCTATCCCCATCGGTAATTATTATTGGCCTTATACCCTAGTAGAAATTTGTCCATTTTTTTCTTACACTATATCCATTTCTCCTATACTTTTAACATGGTAAATATCTGACTTGTCTAAGAATTAGCTAAAAAATGTTTTCATTTCTACCAGGGTATAATTCATCTATCTATATATATATATATATATATATAATAAACGAGAATGCTATATATAGCAGTGGTTAGTTGAATATACAGTAGTAATGAGTTATGTCTCCTTTACACTGCACGCATGCATACATGTGGAGTTGCGAATGTGATTACTTTTCGTACATGACGAATTACTGTATTCTTCGCGGCTATAAGTGTGTATGTGTGTGTGTGCGTACGTGGATGCGGATGGACGAATTTTACAAAAATTTCTAAAATTTAATATAATAATATGTATTTACTTTTAAATATGCACACAAATGTATAATTCCAGGATAATAATAAGTAAAATAATAAGTAAAATTTCGAACAATTAATAAAATGTTGAATGCATTTGATTCACTTATTTGAATTAAATGATGAGTTTATATTAAAAGTTGAATTATTAAATAAAGTACAGCATTTAAAACGTATTAAAATGATCAGAAAGAAATAGTGTGAATAAATTCCCCGCGCATTCTTAACGAAATTCATCGTCAACAACTTATTTATATGCTTTACTTTTAAAAATTCAGTTTCAACGTAATTGTAGACGAATGAGAAATTAATTAATATAATAAAGTACGAAACATATATAAGCAGCCGCAATTAAGATATTAAAGCAGCGTTTACCTACCTTTTGAAGTTTCGTAATTGGATTAGAAGAAGAGAGCGAATTTTGCACTTAAACATTACAAATGTAATTAAAAACAAAGTTTTATACTTGGAACTGGATGCCGTTTTAGAAAAGGGTTTAGCAAAATAAAAGTCCTAAATGCGAGATATGGTATAATTAAATATTTTACATAGAAAGTAGAAATGAACATCAAAAATATCTTGTTAAGATGCATGATGTAATTGAAGTTCTTCCTACCTCGGTACATGTAAAGTCAATATATTGCGATTGTGCGCATCACCGACGCAGTAGCGCTCGCCGAAAATAGATCGGTGAATCCGAAGGAAAAAACTCGTCTTTTTTATCGTTTTATGCTCTTCGCACATTCAAAAATAGACCTACTCCAAGTAAGCATTCTCCAATTGCAAAAACGCACTTGTGACATTGTGCACTTGTCGCACTTTCGACGTCTAATTTTAATTGTTTTGAATAACTGATAAGAATTAAAATTTGAAAAATGAAAAATACCGAGAATTTAGTGCGATAATGTAAACTCCGCTAGTACACTCATACGAAGTTATTTACTTAGTCGATATAATGATCTCTCCAATGGCACGCGAATGCCGGGAGTACTTCCGCCGTCGAATCGAATCCAATATTATGGTGCAGCAAACGACCATTTTACAGGATGCTTTATGGTAGTCGGTGTACTGACGAGGAGGATTCTCGACAAATTGATTTTTCGATTTTCAGGAAAAATTTTACAAACATTTTCCTGGAAGCGGCAAATTTATTTACAACTTGTGTAGTTTGCCGTTTATCATTTCCTCAATTGCAGATAATTCTGCAACATTATTGATAATGCGACTATATATGTATATACACAACGAAACTGTAAAATTAAAACAGAAAAGTTTTTGTTTGCAGTAAATAATTCAGGAAAAGGAATTTAACTACTTATTTATTTTCCACAATTTTCCTCATTTGTTTCCTAATTGGTGAAAGCATTTAGTACTATGTGTACATATATATATATATATATATTAAATAAAATACAATGAATTATTGGTTCTTACCAACTTATGAGTTACTATTTATATGAATGTAAATTAATAATTTGCAATGTGTAAATATGCAAATATAATTTTAATGGAAGTCAATATAAAAAATTACAAAACAGTGTCCAATTGTAAATACTTATCGATCCAATATTAGCAGTACTTCACAACTTTATATTAATAATGCAGAGAGTATTAGTGTAAAACTGATCACGTATAACAAACATTATATCTATATTCAAGGTAAACGTTAAAAATAACAACACGTGTGTGTATTGAAAAATATTTAAATGTTATTTTCATATGTAATTGAATTAATTGTGGATCATTGTAAAAAATATTAGCAAAGTTAGAACGAATCGTATAATTAATATTTTATTTTCTTTATTTGTTTCAGGTACGTCTCTGCTGTTTCAATATCGTTCAAAGATAATAGTTTTGGCTTACGGAACTTGGGTATGATTTAATAAACTGATATAAGTTTAATTCAACACTTATTAGTGTCGATCATTAAGGTTTTTTCTAAATTAAATTGATTTTTTCCTCCTATATATATATGTTATACGCTTCATCATATTAGTATCAAGTGTTGATCCCAATATGGCTGAAATTTCACATTTTGAAAATGGAAGTTTATTTAATTCACTTTTAGAAGAGTATATAGAATTTCATCCTTGGAAGAGCGACAAATTTTCCCCTTTTAAGGGAGTAGATTAAATTTTAATCCATTATGATTAAAGAGCAAGGCAGAAAGTCATTTCTGACGGCACATGTTCATTCGCTGCCTTTATGAATTCCAAATAGTTTATTAAAAAAAAAAAAAAAAAACTTTGTAAATTATCTCGAAAACTAAGTGTTGTCGAGAGAAATTTTAGGCAAAAGGGCATTTCCTATAAATAAGAGTGAGGCATTTCACTTAATATATCATGGCAACCCTCTTTCGCTGATAGCGACGATAACGATGACGGCGGGGTCAATGTAGATCGCGGCGATAAACGAAACGGATCTTTTTACCTCGGTAAACATTCGTCATGGGCGAAAGAATCTCGATCGAGTACGAGGGAAAATAAATTCAATGTAAAAGCATGCAAATCGCGTGCGAGTGGGGAAACCGTTGGGCAAAGCTGGGGAAAAACGTTGCTGGTGATGTTCGACGACGACATGCGGTTTCAGAACGAGTAAAACTAAAGAGGGAAATGAAGAGGAAGAAGACTGTTGGGCGTACAGGGGGTGGGAATGCGAACGAACGAGAGAACGGGAGGGAGGAAAATCTCGATAAAAACGCTCGTCCTCGTGCGTCCAGCAGCTTCCACTTTGTACGCTTTTCCGGGATAGCTTCTTTTAACCCCTTACGTGCGATTTCTCACTTGGTCGTGCGACACTTCTCTCATTTCGTCGCGCCCTCCTCGAGGCGACTCCGAGCCCTGACAGAACCAGCCGTGTACCTACGGCTTAATAAATAACGCGGTGGCGGCGTCAGAGGGGAATGTCCTCCTAAGTATCGGTCTGGTAACTCGTAACTGAGACGCTGAATATCAGGGTGAGTACGCGTCAAGGGATGCGCCATAAGTCGCAACGACCGCCTCTCCGCTTAATTCCGTTAATAACACTTAGACGTAATAATTTCAACTAGCACGAGACAAATTTGTCGAATATATACAAGTCGCTTGGCCGCATGCTCTGGAATCAACTTTGCTGGTACATTATTCAAATATTTCTTTAATTGGATTTTTCAATTACGCGTATCTTTGTCCTTGCGATTACAAATGAACCAGTCACGACTAGGCCTTGGCTACTATAAACTCTTCTTTAAGTCATTACTTTTTTATTCTCATTCGACCAATTACTTGTAATAAGGGGTAGGAAGATGCATTTCTCATTATTAACTTATCAGTTACAAGTTACACTTTACATACTAGAGTTTTGTTCACACAGAGAAAAACTGCAATATACGTATTTCTTATTCAATCTTATATTAGAATCATTTTCTTTTGGATAAAACTCTCAATCGCCTACAATTACGTTTTTGTTCTGAATGTAGTGCCTATATCATATATAGTCTGTCCATTAAGTTATGGACCGGGCTAATAACAACTTATAAGGAAATGAACATTTCGATAATCGCCTAAACATGTGAAACGAACTCACGAAAAGTCGTTCTTTTGTTGGTTGCAATCCCCTATCTGTAAGGGGCACGTAGGGCACGAGAGGGTGTGAAAATCTTAAATGGGCAATATGGATCAAATAGGGACTCATTTGAAAGGTCTTTTCGAGGCCAATATAAAACTGTAGACCTAGAATAGGACGCTGCGGTCATTTTTGGGAATTTTGGGAGTTATTTAATGAAAAAACTCACACATCATAATGAAAAATGTTTCTAGCAGGTGAAATGACTTTAGTAGATAAAATTCGTAAATATCGTCATTATAATTCCTTTCGTTTTGCTTAACTTAAATTATTATTTATTATTATTATTATTATTATTTCATAATAAAGTAGAAAGCCAGATAGCACAAGTAATTGCAAGAGAACTTAATTATCTGTCAACGACCGTGTCACCAGTTTCGACGATTTTCGAAATTTTCATTTCATTTTAAGTTATACGACCAGTCTGCTAGTTAATGGACACCCTGTATCGTATAAGCACGTTTCTATATGCATTCACTATACCGTGAGAAATTTCCTTAATATAATCTTGATATAATTCACTTTAAACTTGTTACGTCGTTACGTCCTGGAAATCTTGGAACTCATCGGAAGTCGAGGTGTACCATTAGCGCCATCATGCTGATGGGAAAATTAATTTTTAGTTATCTCTTCAATAAATTGTTTGGTAATTTTATTTTTGGTCTTATTTAACCTTTTTCTTTTCCATTGAAAAGAACAAGAATAAAATAATTTCAATATATTGATAAAAAAGTAGGAATAATAATATAACGAAAAATATCAATAAAGATTAATAATATAAATAATAATAATAATGATAACAACAACAATTTATTTAAAAAATTAATAAAACAACATAAGTTAATTTTCTCTAAATTTCGTGGAGTGAAATTTCACTGTTTTTAGAGACTTTGATAAAGTCTTCGGGGGGAAAGGAAAAACAATGAAAATTCATTATATATAGTTTAATGTCATTCGCACACGTGTTTAAGATATTTTACACGTTGCATAGAAGCAAGCAAAGTGCTATGTTATTTACAATTTATCGGTCGTTGTAAACGTTATAAGGAATTTGAGTGGCGCGTTGTTATTTCCTGATTTATTCAAACGAAACCGTTAATCGGCCGAGAGGTGTGGAATAATTTATGAGAGAGGGTATAGTCGAAATTCGCTACTGTAGAAGATGTTGAATATATGCTTGAGTAAATGGAGAATTCAATGTTACATTTATACCTATACAGTTGCATCGAAATTGCAGATCATTGACGAATTATCACGTCATATGTGTATGAAACTAATATGCATTTGTGTGTGTGTGCGTGCGTGAATTTCATTTTACACCTTAATCACACTACCTAAATTTCTTAGAGTAAAATTTTTATAGAAATATATTTAAAAAGATTAAAATACTAATCACTTAAAAAATTATCTATAAATGATTGAATTATAGAAAATGTCAAACTTGATTGGCTATAAGAAGTAGGGCCGATGATGAGAAAAAAAAATTGGGTGTCTGTGAGAAATTGTCCATGTTTTTGTAAAGGAACGCTTATTTGTTATGCAGACCACCTAATGAGAATCCGAAAATAATATATATATATATATACATCTATACATCCAGAAGGAAAGGTTGAAAAATCGTTCTTGAACATTCTCGTAATAAATTCGAGCGCGGCGCAGGCAGCTTGATCTCGCTCGCAGCGACATCTGGAAAAAGGAAAGCGACGTTTTATAAATGATAACCATCCCCTTTGCGGAAAACCCGTCGATATCCAATCACGGCGTGTCGCGCTGAATCGGTGTACAATGTATATATATATATACGCATCAGGCTGGGTAGGTGGAATGAGGAGGAAGTTTTGCGAGCATGCGACGAGAGGCGCATCGCGGTGTCTGTGTGTAGCGTTCCCCGCGGACAATGGGATGCGAAGAGTTAAAAGTTTCAAGGCTCCGGGGTGTCTTGATTCTTGGCCCTTGAAAGCAGAGTCGCGATGCTTTTTCACCGAGACCCTCCTATAAATATCCCGACCGCGCACCATCAATGAGACGTGCGCGCCTGTAGTTATATATCTATCCTCAATGGATGATCATTTCACTAATGGCTTAATTGTGATTGCAGGAATCGTGCGCTTAATTGAGTTTTAATTGAGATTTTGGCTCGATTTCGGCTTAATTGTTGGATACGATAATGTCCTTGCTTTAATCTTGCTCATGGTATAATAAGAAAGGTATACAGCAATGCGCATACAGAGGAAGGAGGGAAAAATTGTGATTAACTTAATAGGCAAATCAGTGGAGGGCAATTGCGCGCGGACTATGAATGTTAATGACAAAATAAAGAAAATAAAAATAAACGATGCATTAAGTTTAAAATCAATTTTAATATTTTACTTTATCGCATTCCTTCCCATTGTCGACGACCGTCAACACATAACCAAATAAATGCTACTAATAAGTCTCAATATGTGTTGCAATTCAAGTAAAAAATTAACATAACCTAGGAGTTTTCTTTGCTATTAATTTATGAATATAAATGCTATTGTGTTTACTATCGAGTAACAAATTTTTTTTATACATCTACATATAAGCAAGTTATAATGCAATAAATGTTTTTAATGTAATGAGATAATGGAAGATCGTTTATTAATAATATTGAATTTTAGCAAATGTGTTTCGATTGGTTTTCTCTTTATAATTTTGCATATAGACACAAGATATTCTTCGTTTATTTAAAACAAAATTGAATGATGTGACGATTATTGAAAATATTTTTTTCATTTCGTCGGAAAATATTTCATCAACCTTAACCTGAATATTTTTCATTTTCAAAAATAACTAATGTATTTGTTTAATCATAATGTTGTTCTATATTTATATACAAACAAAAAAATGAATTAAATAAATCGTCATCAGAAATAATGTTCTACGTTCGTTTATTTTTTATAGGCTAATATATTAAATTAACTTTTCTAACAAGGAAAATAGTATAATGTAAAAAACAGTTGTCTGCAATAATAATAAATACTAATAAATAATTGCACGTGTCTCTCAATCAGGGTTGCCAACATTTGCCCTAATTCCATCAACCAACACATGTTGTAATACCATAATTATGGTATTTGTTGGCAACTATGCTCTCAATCCAAACAAAAAAACTATTGCGTAATTATACATGAGCGTATTTGCTGAATATTTAATAATTGTTATCACATTTATTTATCGTTCACTGCGTATATATTTAATGATTTATTTAATATTTTGTATCTTAAATGGTAAATTATTGTATAATAAGTTGTATATTTATTCTTATAATATATCTAATAAATTTATTTTTATTCGGGAAAGGTCTCGACCACTGCTACTTCCGGTGCTTATACCGTATCTACGTCTTATTATCACCATTCTGTAGCCTTGTCTTTTTTCCCGTTCAATGAAAGCTGAAAGCGTCACTAACTTTACAAATTCCAATTAAAAAATACTATACACAGTGTGTTCATTTTATTTATTATAATAAATTATTCGAAAATCGGTTTTTTCTTTTTTTACTTATGTCCATTGGTTTTATTTATATTAGTAACACACAATTATTACGCAATATTGTACTTTAGTCCTTTGATTATAATCAAAATCACGATAACTTAATCGTAGTGTTGATTTTCATTAATAATATAACACGAGTTGTAATAAATGTCTAAAAATAATAATAACTATAGCAACTTTACCAAAAAAATAATTCTGTGTATATATGTATTAATTATTTTTATATAAAAAGAAATATATATGTTTGTATGTGATGTATGTATATGTATGTATATATATATATATATATAAATATTCTACATCTTAACTATTTGAATACAAAGATGACATCAAAACCTTTCTAACTTTCCTTCTATGAATCATAAAACGATAGGAAGGATCATTTGCGTTTTCGACGTACCCTCGTATGCACCGCTGCGCTGGTGACGTCGCTTTATTATTATACTAATAAAAATTACTCCGTTAGCGTATAGAGCAAGGGAATCGAATTTAAAAAGTTTTTACAGCAGAACGACAGACGCTATATTGCAAACACGCGCGCGTGTGTGTCTGTGTGTGTGTGTGTGTGTGTGTGTGAATGCGCGCGTGCGAATTTGGTCGCCATTATTGTCTTCTCTCTCGCTTGCGCTTATTTTCCGCAAGCGTTGTCCTTCACCCAGCGACGCTTCGCATAGGTTTATCTCCCCCCCCCCCCCCCCCCCCCCCCCCCCCCCCCCCCCCCCCCCCCCCCCCCCCCCCCCCCCCCCCCCCCCCCCCCCCCCCCCCCCTCCTCCCCCCCCCCCTTTACCGAAATCAAAATCTCTTTTATTCCTCGAGTGAAGTGAGTGAAACTTTTTCACTTACTCTTCATAACGAAATGTACAGCTTTGTGGCTGATACGCGCCGGCCTTAAATCTAACGTCTATTCTTATTGATGTCAGCAATATCTCGCGCGTGGTCAATTTTCATTCGCATTTGTAACAAAAGTTATATAGTTTTTACCGAAATTGTTCTTGATTCTCGATAAACGTACTTGTGTTGTTAACTTGAACGTTGATTAACACTCAGTCAACTCTGAGAAAAGTAAAAAATCTATTTTCATTTTTACTCTTAACACATTGGTGAAAGTGTGGTATAGGTTAGGGGGTTTGATTTTCTAAAAAATTGAGAAATGAGACTGCTACACGGAGAAAAATTGGCGTTATTTATAGTATGAATTAATGTATTTATTAGTATTTTTAATATGAGGATGTTAAACATTGCTATTTCTCATAGTAATTTTTATTAATAAAAAAGCAATTTTTTCTCATACCATCTCGTATGGTAAAATTTCCAAGAAATTTTTTTTCCGTGTACTGTTTCGAAAAAGTTTACTTTAAGGATTGTTTCATCATTAACTGCCTTTACAGATGAATTTTCGTCACTCTTTGATAAAACATACTTACCCCTTCGATGAGTAGCTCAATTTTCATTCTTTGCAAAATGACATTTCACTCCAAAAATTTAAAGAGATAATTACTAGAATTTTTTCTATATTTTATTTTTAATAGAAATAAGATAAGATCGTTTTTTGCCTTGAAGAATGTAAATGGACATTAGGAATTGAAACGTAGATAAAAATATACGTGGATGTTTATCAAAGATCAGCTAAAAACGCGAACAAATCAAAAAGCATTGAGCTCGCGGAAACGAGTCATTATCGCGTGAATAAGAAGCTGCAATTGATCCCTTTGACTCGGGATATTCGTGGAGTGACAAGCGGGAAGGAAAACATAAACAAATAAACACGACGTGACGCACTCACATTCATGAATCACTTTACGGGTTGTAAATTGCTTTCATGGATGTCCGTATACGCGCACTTGTACTTTCACATACGAGAGATTTGCAACGGCACGTGCGCCATCGGTATTCACCGGCGCCTTTTGTATACCGACCTTACAGATATATATCTCCGCTGTAAACAACTTTCACGAGCGTTCGAATTATGCATCGACTTTTTTACCGGAGATATATCATATTATTGATCAATTGCACACACATGGCCGTTCAATGTTCGTTCTGGGCGATGTTCTGTTCCTTTTCCGCGGTACAATATCAGCCGTAGCCGTACGCGGAAACTCGCTCCTTTATCAATTAAATCAGTGGAACGAAACGTGCGAAACGATATGAGATACGATTTTGCGCATGACATACGTAGCGCATAATTGCATACAGTCTACATCGATTCCTTTATTCCGGAACTAAATATTTTCTATTATAAAATGGTCCCTCTTTATTGAAGGCTTTTTCCCATTTTTGCTCAGTCACAATTATTACTGTTTTGACTGCACGAAAAAAAAAAAAAAAAAAATGGTCAAATTTTTAATCTTTTGATGATGACGTTTGCGATATGCTGTAGCGTTATTGTATATTGCGCCGATCTAGAAAATCCTCTCCAGTCAAAATAATGGCGTCTTTTTCCCTGCGGGGTGTCTTGTAATTTCGATCGGCAAAAACATGCATTTGAAAAAAGAATTCAGTCGTCGTTTCGTGAGAAATTCTCAAATCGTCGATAAAAGGATGTTTTCGCCCTCTATAGGTCGTCATTTTGAGTATTGTATAATGTTCGAAAATCGTTCATTTCAGTAGTAGATAGGACATTTCATTTATGAGAAAACAACAAAAGATACTAAAATTAGTACATTACATATACTAAGGGTGGAAACAGAGGTAATGTAACGAAGACGATAACAGAGAGGGCCGAAAATCGTTGAAACCAATATCTGAACCGACCTATTTGAAGATGCGCAGATAAGCCTACCGCGATAGGCAGTTTTTCAAAGAAGAAAAACAAACGACAAAAAATTACCAAAAGTCAAAGGCCTTTAGATTTGGCGCCTATACGAGTTTTTGGTCAGCATGCATCAGCCGAAGTAAAATAAGTATAAAATAAACAAACAAAGACAAGCAGGAATTTAATTATATATATGTCGCCCAATTGTATGTCACCGATGAGTTTAACTTTATAAAAAAAAGACATACAAAAAACATTTTTTGCGTGTCGTTTAATTGAACCAGTCTCATTAAAATATTTGAAATGTACGTTTTATCAATTAGAAAATCTCGGCGCATGCAATACCCGCGCGTTCTCAAATCCTGTTTACGTAAAGCACTCGGACTCATCTTGGGTAATTAGCGCTCTTATGACCATAAATATTAGCTCGAAATGCTAGTATGCTATATCTGTAGCATATATATATAGATAGTATATGTATTTCTGTATATTTACTTTCTTCGTAGCATTTGTGCATAAATCGAGAACGATATACAGATACGAAATTTAATGACAATTGATACACTAGCAAGCAAAGGTTATGCGATTATTTACGTGAATTTTCAAAAAGTGTTAAAAGAAAAAGAATAAAAATTTTATAATGAAAGGAAATATCATGGTTTTTTAAATAATACTTTTTTGTAGCGGCTTTTATAAGAGGGGCTGGGGCTTCGAGCAATATTTCGCGCACGTGCAATCCCAATGAAATTTCCCAATATAATAAACTTTACCAAAATCTACGTCGACGCGTGGATTGGCGAGCTTGTCAAATTGGCCAATTATATAATGCTCGCACCACTCGTGAACGAAAGCAACCGACACGTAAATCGTGCTAAGTGCCCACTTCCGAATGCTCTGATTGGCCAATGTAAAGTACTCGACATTGAAAATCGAAGCAGCGGATCGGATTTTGACGAAAACTGCATTGTACTTCACACTTCACTTGAAACGTGTGTACGGAGTAGTATTACCCGTAAATTTTCGGACACTATATTGATGGACATCATTTGTATTAGTTTGTCTGTATTTATCATTCTGCCACACAAGCAGCTTAATAAACAATTACGTGATATTGGTGAAAACAAGAAGAGACCTCCGTTACAAAATGGAAGTTTCAATTTCAGCTGAAAATTGCAATTCAATTTCAAATCTAATTTTTCGCATCAAAAGATAATGTGATATAAAAAATAAAAATAATCAAACGTATATAATATCGAAATATACTCGCGTACAATATATATCTATAATGAGTTTTGTTCGACGTATTAATTGGGGTCTTTTTTTTTCGTTTAAAAATGGTAAAGCGAGTTTACCACTGATTAAATATCAATTCGGATATACCCGATTCCCAATACCGGAGAAGCAGTTATTGGTTCCTAATTACCGAAGATGCTCGACAAGGCCTTGCAATTAGGAAAGGCATCGTATATAATTCGGAACTTGGCGGCGTTTCTATAAAGTATATATACTCGCCGATTAAATATATAGCAGATACTCTTCGAGATTTCAGAAACTGAATTTCAGAAACTGTATTAGGACGTAAAGTATAATAATTAAGACATTGACTATGATGATTAGTCGATTGACAAGTAATCGTTCATTTCATTTTTACAATTGTACCTACTGCGATGATAAATTTAGTGAAGAATATATTTTGTATTCGTCATGTATTTCAATTAATCATTTCGGAGATATTTTTAAAAGAATTATGTTGACTTTAGGGTCCTATTTTTACATTTAATTGTATTCATTTAAATGTAGTAATTTCTTGTTTTTTCAGTCGTGAAAAGTACATTAGTGTTGTGTAACAAAACAAATGCGGGTGTGTAAAACACGCATTTTACGCACCTAGGTAACGAAAAAACCACTTTTACTCCCTAGTCACGAAAATAAGTGTTTTTCAACCTGCTACAACCGAACTAAGTTCTTAATTGTTTATTTTATATTGATGAAACGTATAATTATATGTGAACCACGATTGAGGAGCAAAGAGTCGTAAGTCCAAAGTGTAATGAAAGGAATTACATGAAACAGAAGAAATAAATATAGAGAAAAGAAAAAGACCATGACAGAAACAATGGAAACCGCGCGAAGGTGTACTTGACAGGGCAAAAGGGAGGCAGAACGAAAACGCAAAGAGGAAAATGATAAAAAGAATAAAAAAGAGCAGGAATTCACCGCGGGGTCCTTATATCTGCGACCGCACGTTAACTCGGACACACAGATTCGGTCTAACGTATATATATATATATATATACGTATATATGTATATATATATATATATGTATATATACACAGGCGTACAAGTGTGGTTGCATGTAACGCACGCTGACTCTCCTATATGGCAAAGTTACATTCACACATGTGGGTAAGCGTGTTCCCGGTGCTCAGCCTCTACCATGCATATGCATGCGCCCAGAGACACATATACACACTGGAAACAGAAATTACAGGATTCGAGCGAATGCCATTTCTCGGCTCGTATAATACCGCGAGACATTCGAATAAAGAGCACTTAAAACTATAATGTTATATGTACATAATTTTTTATTTTTACGGCCAATAAAATGTATGGGGAGAGGTCTTTAAATGTTTTTTTTTTATATCGTTATCGAGTTAAACGTCCAATTTTGGTGAGCTGAAATTTCAATTAATTTGCCATAAAATGCGTGATATTTTTTTGATATAATAATATTAGTGCGAAAATACAATTTTTCGTCGCCATACATGTGTAAAATTGAAATTGAATGATCCGTTCACAACTTGTACGTTCCGCATTACAACGTTTATAACAGCGTTTATTGAACTTCATGAATTTATGCATAAGAGCATTCTGTAACTATATCCTTCTAAAACGCAAATTAGGCAAATATGGTTTCCCTATTCAAATAATAGAATGTTTCGTTTAAGTAAATATAGCATTTACACGTAAAATATCAGGTTTACCCTAGCTTAAAAGTGCAGTATTACTTTTAATGGCATCAGAAATGCTCCGTTAAAAAGCACAAGTTTTGCCTCAATATTTTTGTTGTTATTTTTTATTAACACGATAAACATTTATTTCATTCTGTAAAAATTCGCTTATCGCATCATAGCTTATATATACAGTACACTGTTTTTTCTCATCAACTTACAATAAACCAAAAGATTTACATGTAATAAATATATTAGACAACAATACAAATGTTTAAAGTCCGTATAAACAGTCAACGAGAAGCGACGCAATGTTGAAAAATTCCATGGATTTGCATATTTAGTAAACTGACGGGTACGCGTTCCAATTTTCAATTCAGCCGGTGTCAAGCTCTATAGTATATCGAACGACCTGGAATGTGTTTTGATTTGCTCGTCAAAAAGCCAGTTTTACGACGCGAGTTATTGTAGTGCGCTTCGCGAGCAGTGTTTCATCGCAGAAATAATGTTATCGGAGACGTAAAACGTTACATTAAAGTACAATAATATCTGTATTGTAGAGTTCTTTTATGCTTTGTGTATCGACTTTATTATATTTGCCAGTTTACATATTATTAATGAATTGTTATTATATGTATGCAATTCCGTCTGCACTAGCGAAGACGTTGAAGCAACATACTTTTATCGAGTAACAATTATGGAATTTTTGCTATAATAATAATAATAATTTGCTATATGTGAAATTTTTTTGTCAAATTAAAAAAATGTAACGAATTAAAGAATACAGGTGAATAAATAAATAAGAATTATAATATGAAGATATAAATGAATAAATTATTAAATGAAGAGATGAATACAAGAATAGTGATAATAATAATGCTATAAAGTCTACTATTAATCAATGAACATCGAAAAATGAACAAATATTTCATCTAAAATTTAATATACAGCGATATCAGATACAAATAATCATTTATCCAATATTTTATTTGGTACTTCAAAATTAATATTATTCTTTCTATACTCAGTTTAAATGCGAACAATTGTTTAATCCACAATTGTTTAACCATAAAAATCAATGCAATCGACCGGGAATGCGGATTGAAAATAATAGGGGAGCAGTCTTCATGGCTGGACAGTCGTCATGGTAGGACCATCGCGTTTTTTCGCTTTATCACACTAGCGTCATCTATATTTGCGTGTGCATACTTGTTAGCGATGGCAGCAAACTTTTCACTCTGAAGTTTGTTTCAACCTTTATCTGTAATATACGGGCCTTTAATCATTTTCCTCATTGTCATTCTACAGTTGTCCTACCGTACTACGTGGTCAGACCGTAACTACTTTATTTTTAATGCCTACAGCTTCTACAAACTTTTAGTCTAATCTGTATTAAATGTGGATCAAAAACAATGCATTTTAAAAGATCTATCACAATGGAAGGTAAGGGCAAAAGTAAAATCGTAGCCCGACTTTTCAATAAGATGTTTCATACACGTTCATTTTTTACTTATCGGTATTTCGTTATCTAGTATTTTAATAATATTATAGTACATATTATAAATGATATTATCAATTTTCTGCAAGCTTGATTTGTGTTGTAAGAAAAGAGGCCGATACAAAGAAAAACATGACAAGCCGCGTCGATCAGATTAAAACATTTTCGGCCAATCAAGAAAATAATATCGGTCGTCGCCCCCTGTTTCACGAACTCGGCGAATATAAGGGATATACACTTGAAAATGAAACCCGCCTGGAAAAGTATCGACCGACTTAACAGCTTTGCTGCTTCCGGCGTAAACTTCGATATACATATACTACACACACATATATATATATATATATATATAGATATAGCGGCAATCGCATTCGAGATTACGAAGGGTTCCGTTGCACACTTAGTCGGGTGTTCACAGGTAATGCGTACATGTGCTCGCGATCACGCGCGTTCACCCACACGCCGAAGTGTATAAGAATACGAGCAAGGGGGCGTATAGTTGGCGAAACCTTAAGCCGAAATTAAGCCAGTTCGTATCGACGTCGCCGGCGGTTTTCCCATGAAGGGGCGCGGCTGGAGGGTAAAGGATTTTCTCGATTAACCGCTATACGACGCTTTATTTACACACTAAGTATACGCGCTTTCGGATAATTCATGGCTAAATAGGAGCGTCGCTCGACGGTTTCATATGACGGAATGTCGGCGTTAAGATGAGCACACACACGCACGCGCACACACACATATATATTTTTCATTGTCCCCGCTTTTATGACCCTTCCGTCTGATTGCGGGTCGACTCCTGGATGATCCAACACGGCATTTTTTTTTAACTAGGTAATTACTGTCAACTCTGAACTTTTTTGAACCACCCGAAGACAGTCCCCCCACTTGCGTCTGCAGCCGACTTCACCCCCTCTGTACCCACATTTGTGTGTGCAATGGTCCACGGAAACTTCAAGCAACCTATGCCAAGTACAGCTGATCCCAGATAAATTTGCGTCATGAATACAATTGCTGACCAATACTTCTCAGTGACGCCGGTTAGCATTCGGACCCAAAGAGTGGTTGAGCCCGCATTGACAGCGAGCGCCTGGGTGACATGCGACCGCGGTCGTATTGTTTTTCTTAAAGTCAACAATTATTGTGACCAGCAGGAAGCGAACCCGGGACCTTCGCGACACTCAAGTTGAGCGAAATAAGACAGATGCCTTAGTTCGCACAACCATCGCGCCAATATATATATATATATATATATATATATGCAATCTATGTTAATGCTCCATTGTTTTTGTAATTGGTATGGAAATCACTTATATTTTAAGAAATAATTGATTTTGACGTATTTAGTCGTGCCAGTGGAGAATACTGCGCAGTGTTTATATAAGTAGCAGTCGTTGAAACCAGTTAAGTAATCTATTTGAATAATCACAGAAATCCGATGAAATAATGAAGAATTATTAAAAATTGATTGAAATGAGCACTTTGGTAAAGAAGTGTGGAAATAGATTATAATATACTGAAAGTCGTCCATGTAATTGTCAACTGACAGATTTCAAAGTGATATCTGCTGTACGTATTATTTCACAAAAAAATTAATACGAATAAATGCACGAAATATGGTAAAAATTTGACATTGCTGAAGTTCGAAACTTTGGAGACAATATATGTTACAATTTTCATTGGACTCCGTCGTTTCAAACATTACCATCGTAAAAATTATTGTGAATATAAAAAGTCAAAGCCACACAAAATTTCTGACAAACAAACGAAAGTCAGATATAGCAAGGGAAATGGTCAATTACAATAAGAAACCGTAGTATAAAACATTAAAAAATTGATAGCAATAATAATAATATTTTATAAAAACTAAAATTTGCTAAATAGAGAAATACATTTTTTTTTTTTCCATTGAAATTATAATAATATCGTTTGTATAAGTACGAAAATATGAAAAAATAATCATGTAAATTAAAAAATATAAATATCTCAAAGCTTGTATTGTTTATAAATATTATGATAATATTATTGAATTGTAAGACTTCTTAAAATACTTATTTATATAAGTAAAAATAGTTAGATTAATGTTAATTTTAAAAATAATCGAAAAATAAAAAACAGAATGATGAAAAAAAATGATATGAAAATATAAGTATGTGTGTGAGTTTTAATCTTATGTATCAAATATATTTTGAAGAAAAGTAAAAATAAAATTTGCATTTTCATACCAACTGTACTGTCGTATTTATAACTTTGATTTGCAATTTTGCTGTGTTTATTTTTGTGTACGTATTGCCGAATTCGCAGTTGACGTCAATTTATTCCGTTAAGCCAATATTTTTTTCTAACGGCTTAAAATGCCAAGTGAACTCTATATAGACCAGAAAGTCACGTACGCGGCTCTTATATTGCTGTTCAGTGTGAAAAATGAACTGGTTGATATTTGCTAAAAAAGAAATAATTGACTTAGCACATTTAAAATTATTTAATACGATTTTATGTATAATGTTGTATTTTACGATGAAGCGAAATCTTGCTTTGAAAATAAAAATACTTGCAAACAATGACAGACATTTAATAATTATTTGTAATATAAACTATTATATTATTAAGTCAATAGGGTATACGAAAACTTCAAAATTTAATTAAGAAAATTTTTATTTTTATGCTTCTTATTATTACGAAAGGATCGTTTGTGTCGTTTGTGTCGTTTGTGTAACGCTGAACGTTAGGAAAAAAAATCAATTTAAAGCAGAACATCGTGAGTGAGCGTCTATTAAGCACCACATTAACGTGCGTTTGTATGCGTGACGTGATTATATTTCCGACTGAAGGAACGGGTTCTTTTTAGAAACAGCTGATATCGCCACAGTTTATGCCTATCAGGCTCAGTAACAGTTATTGGATTTTCACATTTGAATAATAATTAATAATGATAATTTTCATTATTTGCGATTCTCATTAATTTAAAAATCAATTATTGAACGTTTGTCCAATCTACTGTTAATAAATTCGTACTTTTGATTTTTGTCAATTCCATATATATATATATATATATTTTTTTTTTTTAATTTAATTTTATTGTCCAAAATTTATATTATAAATTTTAATGACATAATTAAATTGTGTTGCAATGCAGTTTGTCACTGTATGTAAAAGACTGATGGATGAGTATAATATGCGTATATGCAAAAAAAAAAACTAAATTTATTATTGAACCAAAATCTTGTGATTGAAAATTATTTATAATTAAACTATGCGTCACTTTTGAAATTTATCACAAGGAATTACTTGACAATTTTATTCTATATTCCTTCTATAGACTAGATCGTGTAATCATTTCACGACTCGTGAGAGTAGGACGTATATATACTATAGTCATTTACAGTTACGTTTGAAAATAACATTGAACTGACGACACAAATAAAATCCTGTAGAGCAACAAAATTTCATGAAATAAAGTAATATCTAAGAAACAACGGTGTAACTTTTAAACAATACTTACACACAATTACAAATAATTTTTAGTTTATACACTTTTAAGATTAGAAATTATGGAATTATGGAATCGATTTTTTAGGACAAACACAAGAAATGTTGGTTTAACCATTTCATTTTTTCCAATTATTTTTTTAGTAATTTTAAATTATAAGTTTATATTTTTGCAATACAAGCCATTGTTATACATTTTAAACATTAGAGCTCTGAATACAGGAAAAAACATATCATTTTTACATATATATAGAGATCTTCATTATTGACTGCACTACATCGGTACCTTACATTACAATTGTTATATACAATTATGCACATCACTTGCAAGAAAAATTAAGTTTTCATTCCCTTCTGTACTGGGCAGTATAGTATAGCTCGTCATCTCTGCGCAGTAGCGATAACGTAACCAATGAAGCTTGAACTGAAGTACGATTATTGCTAGTTGAAAACTTTTACCAATACCTCGCAAAGACGATGTGAAATACCATCGGCTACGGTAATTTTTCAAAGTCTCTACGGAAACACGACATTAAAGTAACGAAAGATAGTAAATTTCTGTAGAATACGGTTATGATTATATACTTTACTAAATTTGGGAATAGCTGTACTTTCTCCTATCTTTTCTCTATCAAAATGGGCGGTGGGGGGAAGGGGGAAAAGTCATTATTCCGTATAATTTACTTAATAATTTACTTAATTTGATTAACGGGTTACTCCGGGGTTTTCAGGGTCGCTGAATTCAAATTCAGTATCAAAAATGCAAAATTTCAAAAAATGGTTTTAAGTATTTTCATAATAATTATTTTATAGTAATCGCCGACGACGCTATTGTTTATTATATATATGTGTGTATTTATTTATTTATTTATTTATTTATTTATTTATTTATTTATTTATTTATTTATTTATTTATTTATTTATTTATTTATTTATTTATTTATTTATTTATTTATTTATTTATTTATTTATTTATTTATTTATTTATTTATTTATTTATTTATATGTTTCTTTTTTTGTAATTTATATATCGTACAAAATAAGTGTGCATTTTAAAAAGTATATGACATTTCCCCTAAAAAAGGATAAAATATATGTAAGTGAGCGCATTTGCGAAGATAAACTCATGCATAATAAATATCGCATTGTTGGGCTTGGAGCACACAATAGCGAAAGTGGCATCGAAGCGCCATCTCTCAGTTGACGAGAAAATCAATTCGAAATATAGACGCTCATGGAAACTTATAGAGCCCATTATTACAAATCGTGCGACTCAAGTGTAGATGTTATCAAAATGACAGGGAGAAAGACGCGGGAGATTACATCATTACTCGTGTTCCCCAGAGATCTATCCAATCGATCCTATCAAATATGGGCGTTTATATGAGGAGACAGTAGTATTTTCAATGCTAAAACATAAAACCGCAGTATGTCGTTAGGTATATATGTATATACATATCCAATATTCATGCGAATATTTTTGTGTTGACAATGAAAATTAGCATGGAATTATGTTGTCCACCGCTAGACTATGTTTTTTTGCGACGTCCGGTGGCTTACATTCGTGGCTACATATGTAATTAATTTTATATAATATAACGTAATGCAACAAAATAAAAAAATCCTGAATATATTCCCATTCTGTTTTTTATCAATCATGACTTCCTTAGTCGTCATATGTTTTTTGTGTATATTCTTATTGAGTCAAGACTAATATTGACAATTCTTATACATATATTTTCATGAATTTCGTGATTCTCGATTTAGGAAATTTACTACAAACCGACATTTTTCTTGTCCATCAGATAAAAATAATTGTTAAGTAATTATGCGCACACTCGTGCACGCACGCGTATGGTCATATACATATACACGTGGAACATTCCATACCAAGGGCTTCAATTTTTTTGACAAAATTTTTAAGTTCAACATCTGCTTGAAGAGACTTACAAATTTAATACATATTGACCATTAAAAATATAAAAATTCCGATTTGTCCAAATTTTACAGTTGATATAGTTTTAATGATAACGATCATCATTATTTTTACGTGAAAGAAAATGCGTTCAAAAAATAATATGCGACATGCATGAGTTTTGTACATTCTTTTGAGGATATTTCTATAGTAAAAATATAAATTCTGATATACACATAAATAAAATAAAAGTGAAAAACGTAATTTAACATTCCATAAACATTCCATAAAAAATACAGTAAAATAGCCCATTCAAGTATAAGATGTTACTATAGTAAATACCAAACTTTAGGATAAGGAAATATTACACTCGATAATTTGTTAGAGACCAGATGTTTACTAAAGAAGGCCCCTGCGGATATTAAATGCATATGAGGTCCGTTTTTCTCGGTCATTCAACCCTGCGTATCTCTCTCAAATTTTAATGTATCCAAACAAATTTTATATTTATGATAATCCATATATTCATGATACAATTCCGTACATTCGGCTTGAATTATACTTAATTTGTTAGTTAATTTATTCGCAATTATGTCGTTAATTTCTTCGTAAGGGAATTGTACCTATAGGAACCCCCTTATGTTTTATTATTTTATAGGCTATTTATATTAATTATTCAAGACGAGGAGCCTTTTCTTATAATGTACTTTCTCCACGCACAATTATAAATCGACATATAAACTATTTGCAGTTATACACAACAAAAAAAAAAAAAAAAGAAAACATCTTTTATCATATACCATTTTCGAGTTAATGGCTAGTATTTTTAGTGCGTGCATAAGAGCGCGCGCGCGTGTGTGTGTGTGTGCACGAAAAAAGTTTACAAGCATACGCGACAGACGGTGCTTCGAGTGATAAAAGATAAATTTCTTTGTCGCGCACGAGCACGAGTTGGACAGCGCTTATATAGCGCCGATATGCAAATGCGCACACTCGCGCGTCGATTCGAACAGGCGATAATTGTTTCGTATTGTGTGAATAATACCGCCACTGCATTTCCGCGAGCCCCGCTCGTTCAAGATCGCGCACACGCACTCTCACGGGTGAATGTGGACGATGGGTGGTGTAGGGGGGGGGGGGGGGGGGGGGAGAGGCAACCCCTAACCCCGGGGACGGGATTCATGCCCCATTCCCCGTCCTTAGCCCCGGGGACGCTTCCACAGGGACGCATTCGCCGTTGCTGCGACTTCGAGTGAAGGTGCTTACATACATATATGTGTGTGTAAATTACACATACAAAGCGTGTATAACCTGAGTCTTTATGCCCTGTAATTGTGATTCGCGTGAACGATCCTCGGTCGCTCGTAAGGAAGTCAAAAATAAAATAAGAATGCCACATACACATACATATAAGTACACTCTTGTATGTGGTTATACATGTATGTGTGTATAAATATGACATATAAATTTCAGTCTTAAAAGAAATGATATTAAAAAAAAATACTTTGAATTGAAGATCGACGACACAATTTCTATCAGAAAATGTGCAGATAATGCGCATTTCTTCAATTTTCACCAAAAATTAAAATTTTGAAATTATCGTAAAATTATAAGGAATATAAACATTTCTGTGCATTTCACATCAGAAATGTGATAATTTTTCCGATATTTTATAAAAGCCATGTATGTGTTGCATTTTATTTAGAATTGCGGATATGTTATTTTATTTCGCCGTTATATTATCATTATTATATATACTTTGCATCAGGTGTGGTAATTACAGTCGTCCACGTATATCTTTTTGAATTTACTTACGCAACCGCGTGTAATTATTTTTTTCCGGCATTTCAGCGGAATAAAATGAATTTATCGCACGTTATTCCCTCTCGAATTATATTTTATATTGTTATACATATATATATATAGATTGAGAAAGGCGAAAAAAGGCTGTCTGAAACGCGAATATAATGCGAAAGAATCTATAGAGATACTCAAGTATGGGCTTCGAGGCTGATCGCCCTCCATTAAGGTAAGAAAAACGGCAATCCGACAAACGCACGGAGGAAAATAATAGGAGAAACGAAAGGCTCGATAAAGCGAGTGAACCATACGTATAGGTAAGTGACGAATAACTACGAGACGTTAACGAGCCACACGCCATAAATCGAACAATGAAGCATGCGCTCTTTGTCCTTATCAGTCTGTATCTTCGTTGAAATAAAGGACATCGGATATTTTAATCGTTCGTGTGTATATACGCGTACACGTATACGCAACAGAATTATATGTCGCTGTTGTTTCTGAATCACGCACACGGCGAACCGTTTTTTCGGCTCAGGAGGAATCACCGTCCCCGAGCTCGCCAAAGATCATCATGGCTGATAACGCGCGGACTACGAATATATTCCAAAGTGAGCCTTAAGATCGCCTTGATGAAAAGTGGCGTTTACGAAATGAATTTTTTTCGTTCGATCTCCTATAGCGCGTATATCACATCTACACGATTTAACGCGCACATACGCGCTCGGATCGGTCTCTGGCAATGATGTGCACAGCAAACCGCTTTAATTTCAGCCGCTGAACGAATAACACGTCGGACAAAACGATGATTGTTTTCGAGACCCGCATACAGATGCCGTTCCGATGCGTTATAAAACGTAACGAGATGTCGCACTTGTTTGTTAATTGCATTATATATGCGCTTATTTTTTTTCGATTTGATCCAGTTTCTTCTTTATTCAATTTGTCGTAGATTATTCTTTAATTGTAAGTTGGCATGAAACAAAATTTGAAAATTTGTAAAATTTGGCATTTACAGGAATTAGTACAATTTCCATTTCATTGTAGGAAAGAAAATTGTATTACTAGTTAGTGTATAGTTTATTATTAAAAAATAATTGGTAAGATTATTAATAATAATTAGTAAAGAATTGTTATCACAGTTCGAATTAAAAAAATTTCCAACGATTCTGAATGAAAGATTTAGTAAAATTTAAACGTAAATTAATGACTGAATTTTTTACCACTAAATTTTGTACCAATCTACTCATTTATAGAGTAGAAGAAAATAGTTATCGGAAAACCAAAGTATTGTTTTATTTTCCGAAAATTGCAAATTAATTACCCTATTTTATAACTCTTTAAATTCTTTAACTGGTAATCCGCAATTTTTCCTAGTAGTCCTTGATTTTTATTATCATTCTAAAACGTTCGTTCCCCTTGGTTGTTATTTATGATTCTTATTCCAGTGTTCTTTCTTACAGAATATAATAATCCGTTGTTATTTTCTACTATTTGTATAATTCACGATATTTTTGATTAGTTTGAACAAGTAATAAATGTGTCGGGGATTCAATGAATCAGTTGGATAAATATAACCAAGTTACTTTCATACGTTTCTATACATATATAGGTCGAAATTGATTGTCGTCATAATTGCCTGTGACAAAAGCAGTAAACGTTTAATAAATCTGACAGGATGGATTCACATTTTCAAATTGGATACCCAAGTCTCGCCCACACCATCGTCTTCATATGTATATAATATATAGATATATCGTCATTCTGCTCGCCGAGTTTACCTGTCTCACTTCCCAGGGACTTTACCGGTGGTAATTCGTAATTTTCGTCCTTCGACCCGCATTCTTCCCACGGTTTTCGATTTACGAGGAATTAAATTACAGTAAAAATTCTAAAGTGACATTGGATCTTTATTAAAGCAAGAAACTAATATTAAATGCATTTCCTGAAATATAATTAATTAAATCTTCAGCGATCCCTAAAATTGATAAATAGTGGAAAATTTATTCGTTCAGATTAATTCATTTATGATAAAATATTCGAGATTTCACTTATGTAATAAAAAAAAATTTTAGTTATTATATTAACAAGCTTTGATTAATTAATTCAGCGTTAATTCTATTTATATCAATTAAATTAACATTTGACTAAGTGAATAGGTACAATAATTATTCAGGAATAATTAGTAGCATTATTTTTACGAAGAATTATGAGAAGTGTTATTTAACGAATTGACTTTAATGCATTCCTAATGACAATTTTTATTATTAGAAATGTACAATTAACAATAAAGGTTAAAGAAGGGTATATATATATATATATATATATATATTTACATTTATATATGAACAACGCAATAATAGAATCAGAATGTTCGAGGCATTAAGATTATCGAATATTGCCTCTGAATAATGGAATATCTGTCATTCATTATAAATATTCAGCACCACATATTAAACTATAATAAGCGGTATTCGTTGATGATTAATTACAAAGATTAAATCAGAAAATCAAAGCGTAACAAATTATTCGAAAACGAGGAAACTCTGTTGGGAAACAAGTATTGAAAACAAATTGTTGATAATTTAACAAATTAAAAGCAAAAAGGTGTTTTTACTATATTTAAACCCAAATTTATGCAAATAAAATTTATTATACATCTGAATAAATTATTTTCTTTTTGCACCTTTATATTTTATCAAATTTGAGTACATGATAGTAACAATTTAATAACTTTTTATTATTGTCTAAAACAATTACATGTTAAATCTGACACTTTTTAACTTATATATTTATATAATACGCACACGTTTATTGTAAATATTCTTGAAAACGATTACGAAATGACAGGATTACAATCACTAATTATTAATTCGTAAACAAAATGTCACGATATTCACGTAATAATTATAAAAAAACTCATTGTACAACAAAACTCATTAAAATAATACATTGAATTAAGTTTAATAACAAAAGACAAAGTTTGTCTGAGATACTTGAAAGTAATTTATTTAAACGGAAACTTCACGTCGAACGTAAAAACCGACCAGAAACCGGTTTTAACGTCATAATCAAGCTTACGCATGCCGAGCGAGAAATAATTAATAGGATTTTGTAAACATCCGTTTTCGAATGTACACAACGGACGATCTACACGCAGCCATTTTGATAAAGCGTCTAATTGTTACATTCAAGGAAAAAAAATTACGAGGCATCGATTGCGAACGAAAGGCTACAGATTAATGATCATATATAATCCCTGGTAGAAATGAAAATATTTTTTAGCTAATTCTTAGACAAGTCGGATGTTTACCATGTTAAAAGCATAGGAGAAATGGACTGTGTAAGAAAAAAGAAAAAAATGGATAAATTTCTACTAGGGATATCTTCCAAAAAAACCATATAAATTCCTTTTTCTATATCACAATTATTTTGTTATCAAATTCTCATCAAAGATCACGTTTGATCTATATCTTCATTTCTTATTTAAAAAGTATAATATATAAATAAATACTTCTTCCCTGTGTTTCATGTTTCAATTAAATATCATCTTTCTTTCAAAGACTTGAATAATTACGTTACTACAATGCGAACTCAAGGTGAGGAAGAAAAGAATTAAAAAAAACATAATACATATCATTCCTTTAAAAATCAGATAACAATTAAAACATTTTTACTTCAAAAAATTGAATGACATTCAGAAATGATTATACACAATTTTCATTATTACCATCTATGGTTTTCGAGTATTAATACAGATTTACATGACAATAAAATTATTGATTATGATAAATATTGTAAGTAAGTAAGTTCAAACAGGTTTTGGAAAAGCGTACTTTTCTTTCAAGCATTGTTTATATAAATATGTTTCGAAAACGACAATCAGTGTCGCCTTATTGCAGAGATAATCGATACGTCACTGATGCTTTTATTTATGATTTTATTTCATGTCAGAGAGAATCTTGCAAATAGGTGCGATCGATGATCCCAATAATTTAATCCTCACGATTTCCACGACTCTCTTTCTCTTACATATATATACAACGTATATATATATAACGTATATGGCATGCCGATAAATTCGAATGAATCGCTGCCTTATCGACAGCCGGCACTGCAGATCGTCGCACTATTTCGCCCCCCACCCCCCGTTCCACCCCTCTCATTTGCCTCCTCTGCCTCTCCTGACAGCTCGTACAATTGGTCTGCTGGCTGCCCCAAGCGTACCATCGTTCACGGGCGAATTAACCGACTATTTCCTGTCAATCGATCAGCCGGGTCTCCATTTCACGTTTCTCCGACCAGTGGACCTACTGCTAAATGAAATCCCCTTATCAGCTTATCTCGCCGGGAAATTAGTAAACGCGTGCGCGTCTCTTTTCGACAGGTCGTTGGCTTTTTATACGCGTCGACACGTTGACTCTAATCGGATCGAAATTCTCGTTGACGGATGCGTGAATGGATCCGACTTGATAAAATGCAAAACACCCGGAACGCATTTTGCTGATACGATTGTCATGATGTAGTGCAATAGGGCGTTTTTGAAATGAAATTTAAATGATATATGCAATGAGCAATTTCGAAAAACCTTCACAGTCTTTCATTGTCATAAAATTGTATAAAATATTATATTATGTCGAGTATTTTTTTGTCATTTGCAATAATAACAGATATTAAACCTAGGGTTCATAGTTCTACAGTCCAAGCGTTTGAATGTTCAACATGGAACGTAAAATGGTCTAAATTTAGACAGAGAGTGTTTACGAATTGTAATTTTTGTGTAAAACACCATTAACACGCAACTAAGTAAGGGATTAGAATATAAGAAAAAAACGTGATAATGGAAAATATTCGATGCAATGGGCGAATAATGCCTTAAAACGCAAGATTCTGTTCATCTCTCTAAATTTCTTGGAGTGAAATTTCACTCTGCAGAGTGAAAAATATAAGCCACTCTTTGAAAACAGTGAATTTTCGTTAAGAGTGATATTTTGCTCTTTCTGTGGTGTGAATTCTTAGCCGACTCACTCCAGGAAGTGTGAAATGTTTCGCTTTAAAAATGAAAATTCACTCGCTTAAAAACGTAGCTTAATGTCCACTCTTTCACCAGTCAAAATTTCATTCCGAGAAATTTACATAGATTTTGAACGTATATATCAAATAAAAGCTGAGCCTTCATTATTTTTTATTTAAATCTGTTAACAGATGTAAATGTGCAAACAGTGAAAAAAAAAAAAAAAACAATTAGAAAATATCAAAGATTAAAATTGTAACAAAAATTGTAGTATTCATGCAGTTGCAACAGATGTTGACCCTGTAAGTTTCTTTTTTTAACGAACTTTTGTTATATAGCTAACAGTGAAGCGCGTTCCTATCACAAAAGGATTTATTGAAGATGTACTTTTACACCTCGAGAAATAGCGAACATAGGCAAAGTAAAAATTACAAACTTAAACATAGAATATAAAACAATGTCAATTAAAGTAAGAAATGGAGAGAATTAACATGGATGAATAATCGTAATCGTAATGAAATTTTTAGTTCATATAATCGCAGTAATAGTTGTCAAGTACATATATTTTCAATAAAAGGGAAGATCGTCGTCCCTTCAGAATTGTCACTGATAATGAAGTCGGCCATATAATAATATACACGAGCGCACAAACCCTCATTCGTTCAATTAAAGCTTTATAGAAAGAAAAAGTGTAATTTTTTTTTTTGCATTTTTAATCGCTATTTCTGTCCCGTATCGATTATGACAGTAGCCCCTTATGAATCATAAAATATTGCTTCATAAGGCGCACTAATTACAACGCGTTGAGTTCCTCTTCTTCTTTCTCAATTGTAAAATACCGCGCCAAGTTTCCCCTTTCATAATTATAGCTAGGTGCGCGCAAATGAACGCCCGTATATATAGATGTATATATATATATATATATATATATATATAGATATAAACACGCGGCGAATGGGTACGCCCGCTACCCTTAAGAGGAAGATTCGTCGTCGCTACATTGCATATCACATGCTAACCAGCGGACAAAGGGCCACGACGGTAATTTTCCATTTGTCGGAAATGCGCTCTAATGAACGGCTTGAAAATGCTGCACATGGCTGCGGCGACGGCGGCGCGGACGGCAGGTTTGCGGTCCGTCGACGTCGTCCTCGATATACGTGTCTCTCTATATATATATATATATGTATATAGGAGGTGTAAGTGGAACCAGGTAACCAGCACGTGTAACGATGGAATTGCGCGTGTATACGCCTCGCAAGTACCGGTCTTTGCGGACGGGAGGCCGCGTAATCAACGCACGAATGAGTGAGAGGGAAAGCGGGAAAGTGAAATGATGTCTTGAGCTTTTAATTAGTTACTTGCCTGCTTAGGTTTCATTCAGTGCGAATGAATCCGTGAATGGATTCGCGAGGAGGAACACAATCAATACGCCCCCGCCCCACGTTCACTCTCTCGCTCGCACAGACGAGACCGTCGTAAAATTTCCCTCCATATCTGAACTGCAATTTCGATTTTTTTTTACTTTTCTCGGCGGGCGCGCGAGCGCATATTTTCATATATGCGAGGCTGGCTGATACACACTCGGGCCTCTTTTGTCTCGTTGCGTGCATGAGATGTGTCGGTGTGTGTGTGTGTGCAGTCGCGGAGAGCAACCTTCATTCTGGAAACATCTGAAATTCCACCTCGCATTTCAAAGACCCCGCCGCCTGCCACCGTTGCTACCATTGCTTCTGCTTTTATACGTGAGCATATATACATGTACGTATATACGCCCACAGGAACGCGCTCGCGTATGTATTCCACGTCGATGCCTAGTCGAACGGAAACAAGCGTGCACCGGCTCGTTTGAAAAATTATTTTCATTCAATGGCTTTTACGGAATTTTACCGCATTTTAAACGGATTTAATAAACTCGAAGCGGATTTCGTTTCAGAGATTGAATTTCGGGTATAATCGCCCAAGACCGCAGTATTTATATATATATAAAACTTCATTTGGAATGAAATTTATATTAAAATTCGTAACTTTTCGAAAAGAGAAAAAAAAAACAAGTAAATATTGACGTGAATTTATAGTAACAAAATGGATACGCTTTTTCCTTCAGCTATAAATGAAATATAGATTCGATTAGGGAAATATCGGTTATATTATAATTGAATTAAATGATTTCTATATTGGTATTTTAATTCATTGCTGCCAACTGTCCACTCCGTGAAATTTATTGAACATGTCAGTTTTAATTACGAATATAAAGATGATTAAAAATTATCAGAAAATTTCCTTCTTTGCTTAAATGTATAACAGTACAAACGATCGTAACAGATTGAAATGGTTATAGATATAGTTATTTACTGGTGAAGAAAGACACACGAAATTTATGTATGAACTAGTTAAACGATTTTAAATTAATGTGCTATCGGGTGTCTTGGATGAATTCCGCGCAAACAATGTGGCCTTATATATTAAACCAGAGTAAAGAGGGTAAAGAGGAAGGTGCTGGCGATGTGAAAACTTCCATTTCCCGAGTATGCGAGCCTGGAACAAAGGGTGGTATGAACGAGTGGGAGGGAGGGGGTGCCATGGACGACATTTTGCATGCACGTCGCAGAATTCAAACACGTGCTTCATTTGAATATCAGCAGCCGATTCGCCTAAACAGCAAGACATCCATTTGTCGTTATACGAATACGGAAACTAAGTCGCCCAGCACCGTACCTCAACGATTCATCAATTATGTATCCTGATTGTTGTCGCCGATGCTCACCCGTGCTGTACTAATTTCGTTCTAGATTGATTATAGACATCTAAAAAGCAGCAAATTTGAAAATTTTTCTCTATTTTGGTAATTTGAATATTTTCAATTCTTGTTTTTTTTTTTTTTTTTTGTAAGTTGTTTCACACAAATAATATATTTGTTATAATATTGTGAATTTAATTTATTTTTGGCGTTTTGTAAATTTACATAGTTTGTAAACATCAATCATCGATTCTCTTAAAATTTTATTCATTTTCATATGGTCGTTTTTTTTTTGTCATTTCCTGTCTGTTATCCACAAAGTCCAATCATTTTTAATCGCTTTTTATACAAAGTCAATTTTATTTATGTGATTAATATATTATAAATATATTTGGTCATTTTCTTCTTCATCGTGTAAATATATTTTCACAGTACGTAAGGATCCGACAAATTGCCGATTCTTTTTAAAGAATAGATTATCCAATAATGTTGGATAAGAAAATGTTTAAGGCACATTTATAGTAATACATATTATTATTATTATTATATATATATATATATATATATATATATATATATATAGAAATAATGTACAATGTATTTAATTTACTTATTATTTGTATTTTTTTCTGTTTCAGGTATGTTCAAATCACGCGTTTTAATCTAGTCATTGGGTATGTATTACATACTGCTGTAATTTTAACAATATTTCATACCCCCTACTACCAAAAAATTGGAAACATATACTAAGGCGGATATAATAAAAGTTAGAATTATATGAGGAATGAAAATAAAACTCCGAAAAAACATAAGTTACTAGAAGCCAGTAAATTCTTGTTTATAAAATTAACAAAAATTCTACGCCAACAAAAGTTAATAAAGGCAGATGATGTATATTTCAAATTTCACACGAATGAATAAGAGTTCAAGAATAACAAAAACACAGAAAAAGTAAATCACGAGCGTTTTACGACAAAAAGAAATTCGATATACGAAAGCAAACAAATTTCCGATATGAATATAAAAAATTATGACAAAATAAAAATAAATTTTAAAAAATCGAAATGTTAAAAATGACAAAAGGAAGACAAAAGTTATACAAGACACGATAATCATAACAAATGTTGATAAACATTGTTAACTGCGTTATCAGAGAGTGGTAGGAAACACACGGAAATTCTAATAATAGTTGATTATTCTTTCCAAAATATCAACATATATAACCAATGTTTAACAAAAATGAACAGAAATTCTCCAAAGCTTACAAAGAGAGAACAATAAAAAATGAATAATTTCAAAATACGTTTTATACATCGTCATTCTAAAATATATTCTAGGAAGCATCAACAACGATTCAAGAGAATCAACACTACTATTCGAAATACATATATTTCGCATTTAAACTTGTGAAAAATACGATTCGTGACGTTTGGCACGTCGACACGCTATAGATTCCGTGGGGAATAATTCTGGAAAATTTGATGGAAGCGTTTCGACATTGCGGGGTGCAATTCTTTATTCCGACGACGATCATATCGCCGTCTAATAATGGAGAGAGAGAGGACCGTAAACGGCGACGCGTCTGTATGGAACAGTTATCTTATCTAAATTGCAAACGCTGCCTTGAATTAATTCAAGCGTATATGACATTGTTCTAATGTCTCGCTCAGCTATACGTTGCCGGAATTATTCTTCAATTGTTTACGTGCGAACATTTAGCTCAGACCTATAGAATACATTGAAATTATCAGATGAATAATATGCTATAAGTATATCTAAGCGTTTCAATTATTAGAAATTCTATATTCATGAAATGAAATGATGATTTCGTAGGTTCCGTGTAGGTTATTAAATATAGAATTTATATCAATGAAATAAATATTAAAATAACCGTCGATTTGAATACTATTTCCAAAAATTAGATAAGATTAAATATCTAACATATATATAGTAAACACTCTTAAAAAAGTACATGAATTTTATAAAAAGTAATGGAAGCAAAATGTAAAGTGAAAACATATTTGAAGTTCATTCATAAAAAATTGATACATTTATGACATATGCATGGGTATAAATGTATATATATACGTTACCTTTATTTCTTGCTGTCCACCGGCATTAAATTCCGCGTATGTGTACATATAAAATTTTAACTAACGATTTAAATTCAAAATTTTTTGTGAAATCGACTGTGAAATATATATACGCTTGGAACAAAATTCATAAAATGATATATATACAAGTGCAGTCTCTCGAAATGTATATGCACATTTTCATTGAATTTAATCAAATTTAATTCAACCGTGTACCTAAATGATAATGTCACCAACATTTTGATTAAATTTAATGTCCTAATTAGGACATTAAATTATGTACATTATGCACCCTATAAAAGCGCGGCAGTTGCTTTACCAAAAGTGCGTGTGAAATTGAAGTCTGAAAATCATAATTTTTCTTGTTTTGTATACTTTTTAAATTTTTACATCAAGCATATAGATTTTGACATTTAGGTCTTCAGCATCATTAACGTAGTGCAAGATTCATACAATAACCATTCACATATTATACTTTTGTAACTGGCAAATTTAAAACGATATATTTAATATTGATTACAATATCTTTTTTTCACATGAAATATCAAAACAACATTATGGCGAAACAGAATTTTTTGCCAAAAGGTTCGTTCACCGCGAACTATTCGATTATATGTACGATTCGATTTCGGACGCATGCAAAAAAACGCGACGAAAACTGGGGTAACTCCCTATATAACCGCCTTTTGCAGTTTTTTTACTCCTCCCTTTTACTCCGGCGCTTCGTCAATATATATTGTCTCTACAAATGACAACGGGTTTTAAATAATGGCCGTCGCGCGCGCTCTCTCTCTTTGTCTGCCCCCGAATACCTATATCTCCTGATCATCTCTCACAGCAGACGCTGAGAGGGATAGAAGAGAGAAAGACGCAACAGCGGCAGCATAGGTTTGCGATGCATACCTGGGACACTCGTCGGGACGATGGTATTCCGTACGTTTGGTGAGTGATATCGTGCGCGTATATACGTATATATATATATATATATATATATGAAAGGATGAACACGGGAAAACGAGCGTATCCGGTCGTTGCCACGTTCGGAGCTCGTTCACTTGTTTTGTTCCCTCGCCCGCCCTTCGCGTATCCTGGATTCGTCTGTTCGGGTGCATTCATTCCTCCCGATTCCTCCACTTACAGATTTTCGTGACTCGCACAATCAATTTGCCGCGGGTGTGCATCAAAAACCCACAGATTTCTTGCGATTTTGTTTGTTTTTTTTTATTGTTATTTTTTTGTTATAAATATCAGGGTTTGGAACTAGAAAACAATTGCGTGATCCGATTCTTACACGGAGAGAAATAGATTGTAAAGAACTGATGGTAAAAAAAATATGTTACATGATACCATCATTATGCTAGTAGTGAACATGTACTATCTCCT